>JAXGGA010008443.1:0-56942 GCA_038373865.1 Uloborus plumipes
GAGGTGTACAGATGCTTTCCTGGCCACCATACTCTCCTGACTTGTCACCAATCGAACATGTGTGGGACGTGACTGGACGCCGTTTGCAGAACCTGCCACTGCCTCGTTCAGAGGACGAACTGTGGCAAAGGGTTGAAAGGGAATGGAGTGCCATCCCTCAGGACACCATCCGCAGGCTTATTGACTCCATGCCTAGACGTGTTTCTTCGTGCATCGCTGTCCGCGGTGGTATACGCCCAAAATGTCGCGGCCGAAATGTCGCGGGCCAAAATGTCGCCGGCTAAAAATGTCGCCGGTCCAAAATGTCGCCGCTCTAAAATGTCGCCGGCACAAAATGTCACCGGTCCAAAATGTCGCCGGTCTAAAATGTCGCTGGTCAAAAATGTCGCGGGCCAAAATGTCGTCAGTCCAAAATGTCACCAGTCCACAAAATGTCGCTAGTCCAAATCTCGTCAGACAAAAATGTAGAAGGCCCGATATGGATACACTTTGTCCCAAAAATTAAAACATACGAAAAGACTTTTTTTTCACCAAATTAGCAAAAGATTGTTAATTGCTGTTGATGAACGTGTGCGTTAACAATTGCATGAACTAAATTTTTTGAAAAATACTATAAAAAATTTACCCTTTCGGCTTGTAACTATTTCGAGCGTTTTCCAAGAAACAAATAGTTTTTAAATAAGCGTACGTTCAATGAAATGAATAAGACAGATATACAATATTTGAAACTTGACTTATTGTTAAAATTTCTTACATGATGGAAAGCAAGTCTATATTATTTAATAATAGAGATGTTTTTATTTTCTTCTACATATAATGTGTAAAAGAAAGTATTGGATCAGTGAAAAATTGTCAATTTGGAAGAATTTACACGTTCTGACATGTGCTGAATTCAATTTTACCGTTTATTTTTTTAAAGGAAAATTTGTAAGTGTGTGTCTGCGTGACCCATTTTTTGGGGGCGACTCTACCTCAAAACTTACTGCATGAATTAGAATAAAATTTTGTACATACATGTACCAATTAATATGTGATTCAGTGTTGATTGGTTTTTGCCGCTAGTTCTTCCTAGTTCTTCCAAGGGAGTTTTTACATACAAGAATGTAATGGAGCGTTTTCAGTATAGCGTGATTACTATGTCTGAAGAAGGTTCAGAAGACGAAATCAAATAACAAATTGGCCCATAGGAAGCGTTCAGACAATACGCCATAGCATCGATAAAACAAAGCAATTGAACTTTTTATTTTTCATTTATTTTTCATTGTGTGAGTGATTAATAAACAAGAATTAATGTAACTATTCAGAAAACATTTTAGTTGTAGAATGGTCTTAAAGGGCGAGATGCTTATTCATTTCTGGCGTTAATCAGCTCAGACATGGTACTGTACCTTCGTTACAATCAGTATTTAAATGTGGAGTTGAATATGATACCATTTTTCCTCTTGACATTTCACCTCCCCTTCCACCAACCAGTTGCTACAAAGAAAGCAATACTTCCATGAACGAGCGTGCCTTGTTCTGTTCTCCAATGTGTCTCTAATTTGATTTCAAACGTCTCCAATCTACTCTTAAAGAAAATGTTCTAGAAGAAAACTGCCGGCTGCGTGGTAATTAAACAGTATTCCGTTTTTGCAAAAGGAAAAAAAAAAGCCTTTACAGCAAATTTATTTGTTTAATTTCTTTGTGTGATAAAAAAAAAAAAGAAATAATCCTAAATATAGTTTTAAAAAAACTAAAAAATACGCTTTTAGATTAAATCAAATTAAAAAGAAGATTTTCAAAACTGTTGAATATCCGCTAAGTTTGCTACAGGGGCGGCTGACATTCCGGACCCCTGTCCGGGGTGGCAAATTTTAGGGGCGGTATTTCGGCTCGAACATATAAAATAAATTTTCTTTAAGGAAAGAAACGTTCAAAGAAAATGTGACAAATATCATTCTTTTTGCACTTTGGAATCATGAAAGGTATGAATATAACGATGTTTAAGCTTGTTATTTTAATGTATCCATTCAAAACAACATTTTCGGCTATTTCAACATAGAGTATTAAAATAAACGGATATATATTTATAACATAAACAAATCCTTAGAAACTATAATTGTCAATGGAGACATTTTTAAAACAAACTGCCTACGGCAGTTAACATTAAGAAATTCAAGATTTAGAAATTGTTGAAAGAAGCTGGGGTGCTTAAAACGTAGTTTTTTTGGGAGGGAAAAAAATCTCAACTCAAAGGAAGCGCCGAATTTACCGAACGACTAAAAGAAAAAAAAAAAATGTGTGCATGCATAGATACCTACATATGCTAAGAAGAGATATTAGGCATTATTGAAATAAAAAATAATAAAATTATGCATGATTGTAATATTACAAAACTGTCTCACTGTCTTCAAATTTCCCGAAACATTAGTGGAAATTAAGTGTTATTTAACTGCATTTTTTAAATGATAATTTTGCAGATTTTGGATAATTGATTGTATATATAAATAGATTTAAAAATTTAGGACGCATTATATATTTTTAATACTTACATAAACCAATGGAAAAAAACAATGTAGAGATAAATCTTTAGTATATAGGGGAAAGTTGGGTAAAACCGGGTAGTCGGGAGCAAACCGTGTACCCCCTTCTAGCCTCTGTAAGCGCTGCAACCGCGTGAAAAACAGAAGAACTACCTTCCACCTTGATGAAGAAGCAGTGGCGATTGCATCAGAAAGCCATAGACACGCTTATCTCGTTCCTGTGAAAGAAATTCTATTTGACTGGTTTTTGCTTACGATTTTTGAGCAAAACAAAACCGAACTGTACTACGTTCCTGTTTCTGCAAGAATAAAAGTATGTAGCTCTCTTTGTACAGCATTTAATTACCTTCATTATCATTGTAAGTATTTGTCTGTAGCGTTCTGTATAGTCATTTGACGCCATGTCTTATGAAAGCTTTATGTGCGGGGTGAATCCGGGTACTAACCGAGGGGCAAAACCGTGTACCCGGTTTCACCCCTTGCTTTTTAAAACATAATAAGTCTATTATATAATTAACAACAATTTCATTTTACCAAATTATTTTGCAATGAGGTTTCAAGACAAGATATATTAACCATCGAATCTAACAACTTCGGAACCCGAACAAATCAATTTACCCTGCAGTTCTAAGTCCATGTCTCCTAACCCTAAACCTATTCTATATGCATCATTCAGTGTTTCACCTTCCGAATTAATGCCTCCACCGTACACTGAGAGAAAGACAAGGGCGAAGGAGGACAAAAGAAAAGTTAAAACTGTAATTTTGACGGGCTCCCCATACAAACGTCAACTTCAATCTACACTAGAAGCGAAGAAAAAGAAAAATGATAAAAAGAAGACCAAAGGTGGACACAAAAAAAACCTGATGGAAAGAAAAATGAATCAAAGAAAAGGCAACAGCAAAAAATTAAGTCTAAAAACAGTTAAACTAACTTACAGCTCATTAATGTGTCCTGTTATACTAATTATGATATTTTATGACAGCAGTTAACATATGTTGCTAAATAAAACTTGAATTTTGTGGAAACTTTTAATTTTTTATTTTCCCATAGCAATAACATATCTACCCGGTTTTACCCCACTAGTGGGGCAAAACCGGGCAAAATGACTTTCTTTACAAAAAAATTTGTAAAAATTCAGAAAAAAAAACTGAAATATTTTCAAGAGTGCGGTTCCATTAACAGATAAGTAGAGCATACTTCTGCCAAATTTTGCTCCTCTATGTTAAAAACTATGAGTTTTGGGAGCCTTCAAACCTTAGGTACCCGGTTTTACCCTACTTTCCCCTACTTTTTAACGTAAAACAGATGTTTCTTACAAAGTTAGTGCAATCTGCGGAACTAAGCAATTCAGTATTAAAATGTCAGAGGCTGCAAAGTGAAAATAAAATGCCTTAAATATAATTGTTCTAGATTTCTTGAAAAAAATTGAATAAATCTTTAAAACTCTTTGAAAAGTGATGCAACTTTATTTTTTATCAAATGCATAAAGAATCAATTGTTCTTAAGGCCGAAATGTTACTCTTCTATTTTTAAATACTTACACCATTTCCTTTAAATCTTTCAATGCATTTTTTTCTATTTACCATTTTACATTTAATTCAGTGTTGTGTTAGTCGGTAGATTGGAGCGACGGTCCAACACTAACTTCATATCGAAAGCCAATGTCGGTTTTCTTTTTTCCTCCCTACCACTTTTTCCTTGTTGATTAATGTCACCGAAGTAAAGAACCACACATTTTGGGCACGCGACATTTTGGACCGGCGACATTTTGACCCGGCGACATTTTTGACCGCCGACATTTTGGGCACGCGACATTTTGGCCCGCGACATTTTGGGCACGCGACAGTTTGGACCGGCGACATTTTGGCCCGCGACATTTTGGCTCGGCGACATTTTGGCCCGCGACATTTCGGCCGCGACATTTTGACCCCAAACCGTGCGCGGTGGTCCTACTTCTTACTGAGCCGACGCCGTCCTCGCTCTAAATTTTGCTTATTTATTTTGAAATAAATATCACTTATTGTTCCATGCTGTCTCTGTCTTCTTACCAAATTTCAGCATTTTTGACCACTCCTTCTTGGTGTTGCATTTTCAATGTCGAGCAGTGTATGTAGATTTATGTTTTTGATTTTTATAGAAGCTAACTTTTACGTTGTGTAATTTATGTTTGTAATGTATGATGAATTATAAAACTTACTTATAGAAATAGGGATAGATTCAAGTATAAAATTGAAGGGGCAAGTGGATAAAGGTGATATGTAACAATTTTGGAAAAACTAATTTTTACCATGGATAAGGGTAATAAGGGATTTTTTTTTTTTTGAAAGCTTTTTCTAGAAATTTAAAAGATTGTCACATATCACCTTTATTCACTTGCCCCCTCAATTGAGTTTGTAAGTTAACACAATTGAACACACACTAATTGAATTTGTGTAAATCGGCGAAATTCAAATGTTACATATCACCTTTATCCATTTGCCCCTTCAATTATGTTACATAATTGCCATTGTGCATGGAAATGACAATACCAGATATAATACATGCATTTTTCTTCAGAGAATTGTCTTATAGCGTGATTATTGTTATTAGATTTCATTTTTGTCTGCGAACCATTAGAATCTATTTTTTAAAATAATTCTTAAGATAGACGAGGCACAGTTATTGTAACAGATGTATGGTGTATTATTATGTTTTGAATATTTCTAGTTAAAGGATATTTATAGAAAGAGACTATCACTTTATACTTTAGGAAATCTGAACATTCTATCTGATCAAAAATCGTTCCTCCCTCACAAAAGAAAAAAAATCATCAAATTTTTGTGTATTTCCTGCAATTCAAAAAGTATGCAAATAGATTTAATTTTAGATTTAAGCCTGTTATCTCTTTGCAGGTTTAAAAATACGAAAAACGTAACACCTTCGTATTTCTCTATATAATCTTTTCCTTCGTCTCGCCGAAGTATTTATATTTATGAGAAATTTATAAATAAATAAATATAATATATACATATTGTATATGGGTGATTCTACAAATACGGGAATATTTCTAACATGTAGAATTCAAAAAATTAATTTAAAATTAAAAATCTGAAAAAAATCAGCAAAGCACTTGATAAGTTACATAATTAAAATAGAATATCAGCAGAGCTTAAATGTTTGTATTTTATTGTATTTTTGGATTTTTATTTTTTTGAAGGCATATGTGAATGATAAAAAGGGCATGTGGATGACACAATGGGTATGTGAATATAACACAGTAAGTATGTGAATAACACAAACACAATAGGTATATTAATGAAATTTTGTAACCAGTAAACTGTTAGACATAATTTTTAAACATTGTACTGTCTTAATTTGGTTTTTGATTCATCCACGTGTCTTAAATTGGGGCATGTGAATGACAGTAGAAAAAGGGCATGTGAATGACAAAACACAAGTAATTGTGTTCTCAAAAAGTCATATCTGAATATTTTTCGGCTTCACTTCGAATTAGAACCCACAAATGTAAGCCTTAGGATTATTCATTATCAAAATTTATTTACATGTACATTTTACATGCATTCTGTGGGGCATGTTAATGACAAAGATAAAAAACACTTGCCTTGAAAGTTGAGTTTAGCTTGCTTTTTAGCAAAAAGTAATTGCAGAACAGCAAAATTAATCCTCATCCAGGAATAATAAAGTTCCATGCTTTGTTTTAAGATGTGTTGCCAGATTTTGGAATAAAACATTTCAGAGAAAAATATCTATACTTTTTAGACATATGGATGACTGATAATCGCTGGGACAAAGTTTAGATTAACTTTTAGAGATATACTTTTCATATTATTTTGCTTTTTTTTGTGATTTACATCTTGCACACATTCATGTTTATAAATAAAAAACTCTCGAGAAAAAAATCACTTATTTTTTTAAAATCTATATTCCATTGATTGTGAAAATTGCACCTATGGGACAGGGCATGTGGATGACATTTCAATCTAATATCCTTTTTTTTAAATGAATAATAATTAAATATTGACGTTGTTGATAACGGAAATTATAGAACAAAAGACGCATAAAAATGTTCCCAAAATAGTTTTTTATTAAATTAAAAACAAAAAGAGCAATCAGTATGGAACACAAATTTGCCCATTTTTGTAGAATCACCCATATGCAGATAAAAAAATACACATATACATGTATATTTGAATATCTACATTTATATTTATTTGTATTGTAAAGCTGTAAAATTAAATAAGTTTCAAAATATTACACAGGCCTACAAAAAAAAAAAAAAAAAATTTGGTGCCTAGGATTTTTGAGCAGATTTTAACTACATTTTTATTGCTAAATCTGAATATGCAAGCAGTTTTTCTGTATCAGCTCTAGATTTTTAGATAAATTCACTTATCTATCAATGCTTTTTTCTATGTAATACGCTCAAGTATGAGTGTTATAAAACTTATACAGGGATATATTCTTGTATATTTTCTTTATTGTATGTCTTATTTTGAAACCAATTAAATTTAAAATAATAATATTTATGAAATAACTAATTATTATTTAAAAAAATAATTATTATTTTAATTTATCTATATGTATAAAAATGAATATATGTATATTTGTTTGTTCCTTATACAAATCCACAGTTTTCGTCGGATTTTCATCAAACTTGGCACAGAGGTTCCTTGGTGCACTAGAATTCACATAGGCGGGGTTTTTAAATTTTTAAAAACTCCAAAAAGCTCAAAATTCAAATTTTTCGTCTCAAAATGGCCATTTTCTTTCAATTTTGAATAGATAGAGTAATAGAGCCTTTAAGAATACAAATTGAAAACACTTAACACATTTAAATACGAGTATTTTCCGACAAAGATTACGATTAACAATGAATTATCAATTCAAGGCTCACCTTTTTCATTTTAGCATGAAATAAGTTAAAAACAATTACTGTTACAATTATTTGCATTCAACACTATTTGAACCACTATGTTGTATTAATAAGCACCTGGGCAACGCCGGGTAATAACCCTAGTTTATTATAAAAGAAGACTAACAATATAAGATATATAACTGACTGGTTGACCTTGGTTGTTCTTGTGCATCTGGGATAGCAGAGACAAAACGCAACACTGGGTTAGAAAAGAGTGGCCTAGGACAGCAAACATGGATGTTGAGGAAAAGAATATCATCAATGATCCTTTAGTTCCAAGAGAGAAAATCATCTTTCCACCACTGCATATCAAGCTGGGTCTAATGAAGCAGTTTGTAAAGGCTCTTGATAAGAATGGATCATGCTTTGCATATATAGGGGTAAAAATGCCTCAGCTGAGTATGGAAAAAATTAAAGCAGGAATATTTGATGGCCCACAAATAAGACAGCTGATTAAAGACCCTGGCTTCATAAATTCAATGATTGAGATTGAACAAAAAGCCTGGAATTCATTTGTTTCAGTTGTCCAAAATTTTTTGGGTAAACATAAAGCTGAAAACTATGTTGAATTAGTCAATGAGATGCTGAATAATTTCAGATCACTTGGGTGTAACATGAGCAGAAAGGTGCACTATTTACACAACCACTTAGACCGTTTTCCTGATAATTTAGGAGACATTAGTATGGTGAAAGATTTCACCAAGATATAAAATGCATGGGGGATCGCTATCGAGGAAGATGGGCTTGATGGCAAAGCCCATCTTGATGGCAAATTCCTGCTGAATTTTGAAACGCGGAATTGTTCTAAAATACGCTCAAGAATGTCACGCAAAATAAGTTTCCGAATTGTTCAGTGAGTAACTGGTTTAAATGATGACTTTTTCTGTTTTCTTTTGTATATAATAAATAATATCTGTGTAATATAATAAAAATTAATTGTTTAATTTGTTTTTTTAAACCATGGTTTTTCTTTTCAAATAGTGTTATGTACAATTCATTAAAATGCTAATATCTTAAAAATTCGAGCTGATAGGCAAAAACTAATTGCATATTTGAATTCAGGGCGTCAAATTCATAAGAAATCACCTCCAAAATCTTCGGCACCAAAACCACTGTTGACCAGTGTTATATTTTTGTTGAGTAAATCCGCTATATATTGGCGACTTTTTCACTGTCCAAGCTATTGGGTCAAGAAATCTTCGCCAAACAGGGAAGAGGTTACAAAATCATTCATGCAGATTTGAGCTCGGACGGGGGGAGACTAATTTTCTGCTTCACCAGTCTTGGTCCGGGGAAGCCCTTTTTCTCCCCCCGAGGTGCGCAACTCAGGTCTTCCCCTCTTCTACGGCAATTTTTCGAAATTATAAAAATATTTTTGAAAAAAAAAAAATTGAACCGACTTCGGAACTTCACTCGACAAGTGCTCTAAAAAGTAAAAAATAATTTTATTCTTTGAACACCATTGACACTACATTTAAACATAAGTTTTGAAGTCGGCGCAAAAACACTACATAGAATCATACGAAACTTATAATTTAACTATATATATAAATTGCAATGAATCCAGGTTCTTTAATCGCATTCGCATTCACTACATCGACAACCATACATTTATGTAATGGTACAAATATTCAGCTCTTAAATTTCAGTGGTTTCTCTGAAAAATGTTGGCAAAATGTAGTTAAACATCATTTCACCTATAGTTTTTGCACCGACTTCAAAACTTATGTTTAAATGTAGTGTCAATGGTGTTCAAAGAATAAAATTATTTTTTACTTTTTAGAGCACTTGCCGAGTGAAGTTCCGAAGTCGGTTCAATTTTTTTTTTCAAAAATATTTTTATTTTATTCTTTTTAGTGTAAATGTACATATGAAATAAGGTAATGTTTCCATTACAAAACTTCACCTAATTTGCTTCAATAAATGCTTCATAAAATAAACTATGTAAGAAAAAAAAGATGCAAAGTATCAACGCGTCTAAAATTTTAAACGATTGACACTAAAAAATAATCCTTGTTATTCTCTGGTATATATTTCTCTGGTTATTATTATCTGGTATATCCCTTGTTATACTCTGGTATAATACTACAATACACTCTGGTATTGTGGTATTATATTACTCTGGTATATACTGGTATTCACCAGATGTACTGTACCAGATATCTGGTACAGTATATCTGGTGTTAAACTGTGTACTAGTTTAATCAAAGGCTAACTATTAACGGCTTTTCAACTGATTTATATTTCAAAACAACACTAGATTCTCGCGGTTCATAAAATTTTACGACGTATTACGTACGTGGGCCGCTAATGAGTTTCATGTTTGCTTCAGTTAAGCCTTCATTCAAAATTTTCATTATCATTATAATAACTGTTTCATATTAATCACGTTTTGTAACAATGTATTTCATATTTAATCATTTAGGACAAATCGCTTTAAATTTGAGCAAAAATTTGGAGATTTTCCTCACTTTCTTCAGAATTCCTGTATCAAACCTTATGTAAATTAAGACTAATAAAACCTGAAATATTACGAAGTAATTAGTACTTGGTACGACTTTCAGTTCGTTGGAGTTCAGGAGAAAAAAGCAGGACATAGAAAGATACTCGGTTTAAAATTTTCAAAAAGACCATAGAAATGAATTTCATTATGCAATCCAGAGAAGCCTAGCGTTCAAAATGGTCATTATTACGATTACTGTGATCCCAATTTCTTTTTCGAAAGATTTCTGCAGGTTCCCGTTATCGAACCCGGACCACGAGAGGATGGGACCAATCGGAAAGAAAGACCTTTCTAGCAAAAAAAGAATTTTTGAAATCGGTCCAGACATCTTCGAGTAATCTTATAACATACAAAAAAAAAAAAATTTCTCCGACGAATTGTATAACCTCCTCCTTTGTTGAAGTCGGTTAAAAATTTAAGAAAAGTAGTTTTAGAAGATCATCTTTTTTTCCTTTCCCCTTTTTCCGAGGGAGTAAGGGACTCTCCTTCTGAAAATTAAAAGCATTGAAGAAATAAAAAGAAGTTTTAGAAGACCTTCAATCGTGTTGGTGGTGGGGGAGGTTCGGGAATCCCCATCCCTTGGAAATATTCCGAAATTGAAATCTTAAAAATGCGATCGTAAGCCATGACTTTGGTATAGCAAAGGAGGAAAGATTGATGCTCTTTTAAAATCGCCAGCAGCAATTTTTGGTTCTAAAAACGTAGTTTTGAAGGATCTTTGATGTTATTAGCTGTGAGCAGGATCATCGAGCAGGAACATCGCAGAATCACCTTGCTGTCCTAAACTAGCATAGTTGGAGTGTTCGTTTCAATTTTCTTTCAAAAAAAAAAAAAAAAAAAACCGCAGATAGAAATAGGGTGAATTTGCTGCCCAACAGAAATTGCCACCAGAGGAAGATAAAGCTTGACCGCGGAGAGATGGCGCGTAACCCATGAGGCCCCCCCCCCCCCCTCTTTTTTCACTGCGCAGCTGTTTCTTTATTTTAAAGTACATTGTTTTGTTTTTAAGGGAGCTTCAAAAAGATTTTAAAGGGATCCCGTGAAAAACAAATTCTATGAGGTATTCTTTTACTTTTTCATTCTCTTCCCCCTATTTCTATACCCGCCCCTCTCTCTGCATGCAATCCGAACTCTAAAAGTGTATCATGAAAATCAGAGATTAAACGAAATGTGTTAGCATTTAGAAAAAACTATTTTTAAGGAGGAATGATATGAAATAAATATAATAACAAATTGTAATGAATGAAAAAAACAGAGTTTGTGGCACCCTCTCATATCTTGGCTCCCGGGGCGATCGCCCCACTCGCCTACCTCTTTGAACGGTCCTGATAAAGAGCAAGATATAGGGTTAGTCAAACACAGACCGGCAAAACTTTAAAAAAAATTCAACGAACCGGTGAACGAGGAGCGGACCGTGGAAACTGATAACAAAAAAAACCCGATGAGTTGTTTTTTTTTTTTTTGGAAGAGAGAGAAAAAAATAAAAAGAGTAAATAAAGCTTTCGACGAACCATTAAAACTAATCGGAAAAAAATTGAGCCGATGAGAGGTTTTTATTTTCGTCTTTTTCTTATTCCTGGGGGAGTGGGAGGGGAGGGGGCAGGGAGACTCGATACGTGAATCATTGAAAACTTGTGGAAAAATTGGCAAGCCGGAGAGTTTTTTTTTTTTTTTTTTAATTTTTACAAAACGAATAAATAAATGGGTAATTGAGTAAAATATTGCTTGGTGCTGAAATAAAAGTTAATCACAAATTCACGCAAAAAGATATTAGTATAATTATTTATTTATTTATTTTGGTGTAAGTATTTTTGTTAAGGTTGACGATTAAAAATGACCGAGGACGGTAAAATATTTCTGTGGATCGGCGCCGGTCTACCGGACCACCGGTTGAGAATCGTTGATTCAGGGGGTTGACTTTACCCCTCCCCCCCTCCGCCCTAACCACAAATTTGTACGACTAGCATCCAGGTGTAAAACTAGCCACCAAGAGACTTTTCTCCTTTGCACAAACCTCATGATCCTTAGCTGAGTCACTAAGGAACTGGATTGATCACGTGACCCTTTAGAAAAGTCCAGCCAACCCCTTGTCAATCAAGTAGATTCGATAACAAGTTCTAAGCGCCCCCCTCCCCTGGCTGTTACTGTAGGAAGATCCCTGCAGAGGCATTTCCCAAGTTCAGCTGGTCATACAAGGTGCAGTATTGTGTTCGTCCAGATAGTCCTCGGCCGATACGGATACTCCAGGCATTAGATGTGAAATGGAACCGATAGAACACATCCTCAAAGTCATAAATCAGGTTCGTTGCTCCATTAATATATGTCACATTGCTCACATCATTTTATGTACAATGACAAAATGAATGTTGGTTTTACAGCCAGTAACACAGCTAGTTTTATGGTAATAAACTGTAAAAATTGCGGTGCACTAAAAGTTATTTTTGACATAACTTGCAGCCTCAGAAAATATTTATTAGAATGCCAGTGTCAGTATACGGGAAAGTAGGCTCGCTTAGTTCTTGACAAAACTTTTTGTTGTTTGTCCTGAAATGGAAGATGTTGCAATAATGACTGAAATATATTTCTTTAAGCTCCCCCATTCAAAGATCAGTGGGGGCACAGAAAAAAATAACACTGAAAACGAAATTTAACTGTGATATTTCTATTTCCTCATACTCTCTGCTGGTTCTTATGGTATTTCCTTATTCGTCATTATTGCTGGTACCTTGCAATGCAGTCAAACCTGTCTATCTCGAATTACACGGGCCAGAAGAAAAATTCGAGATACGGAGGTTTCGAGATACAGAGGTTGTGATAAAATGTACAAAAATAAGCAATTGGAGTAAAATCAAATACTTAATACATTGTTTTGCATTGATATTGTTGAATATTTTACTGTACGACATGTTGTGAGTCCACGTTTTACTAATTGTGATGACTATATCCATAGGCGTAGCGTGGAACCAAAAGTTTGGGGGGGGGGGGGGGGGGGGGCACAGGTCAAAAATTTTCGAAGTGATGGTGAAGCTTTTGCCCCCCACGCCCCCCCCCCCCTCCCCTATGATTTTTCACTTAGGTTTTTCCAAAAGAGAAATATTTCGTTCTTACTAATTCAGATGAATCACATACAGTTCTACTACATACAAATTCTTCTTAGTCATCTAAGTACCCATTTGGTTTTTTCCTCGTATCTTTATTGCTCCTCAGCTGTATTATTCTTGTTCTTCGAGTATTGATTGACCTTAGTTAGGGCATATAGATATCTAGAAGTAACTATGTCAATGAACCTCTTTTAAGTACGTTGTAGAGACTGTTGAGCTTATCCCTAATTACGGGGAGTCCGAGGGGTTTTCTCCGGTATAATTTTTTGAAAAGATAGGCGCGAAAAGTTCTGCATTTTGAAGACCTTATATGTATGTTAGTTGAAGACTAAAAATATGTGAGGAAGAACTATAGCCTAAACAAAAAACGTCCTTAAAAATTTTAACACTCGATCAAAATAATAATGGCTTGTGCTTTCGTAAAATCTCCGACATTGTACATTAATCAACAAGGAATAAGAGCGAGAAAGGAAGAGGAAGGGGATTACAAATAATTAAATCTGAGAAATTGCTTGAAATGATTGCATATTTATACTAATATTATTTTCAGGGGTTGGAAATATTGCAATAACAGTTAGGACACCGCCTTGGACGTTGAACCCACCTTCATGTTCCAATATAGGAAGAAATCGAACATACTTTTGCAGAGAAAAAAAGGAGTATTGAAATTGGTGCTGGCGAACATCGGATGTCGATGTTTTGGAAACATCGATGTTTTTGTTAAAACATCGATGTTTTTAGCATCGATACTTTGGTGTCGATGTTTTTAAAACATCGATGTTTTTTCATTTTGATTCAAAAATGTAATAAAATTTCTCACAGAGAAGTGACATCGACGGAAAAACATAATCTTTAAAATGAAAAAACCATTGACATTAAAAAATAGACCCAACAGCATTCAATTTCGGAAACATCATCACCAATGTCGTAACCCTAACACATACGATATGCACCCGGAATTAATGTCTGACAAAAAAATCCAGGAGCCCTTTAGTTATCATTTATTTAATCTCATTTTTACACGTAAATAGTCTGAATTCCCGTCAAGCAGGCAAAAATTCGTCTACATTTGAAAAGTGCTACAGCTGAGCTTCTGTGATCTAACTTTAACTATAATATTAGGCAGACCTGGGGCGAACCCCATTTTCCTGACTTCGTGTGATCTAACCATGCGAATTAAGCTCATTTATGTATTAAATCCACAATAGGGTGTCCCGAAAAAATCGAATTTCTACAAAGCACTTAGCCTTAGTGCGGAAAATTTGTGACTCCTCAACACTAATTACAGGTCAAAATTTCTTGACTCTGAGTTAATGCCTTCTGCTCTGGCAAGAGGCTTGAAGTTAAGAGATTTTTGGAAAAAAGTCGAAAACAGAGAAAATTTACAAAATATTTTAAAATCCACAGAATGTTAAGCCTTAGTGCTGAAAATTAGTGACTTCCTAACACTAATCACTGAAAAAAATTTCGGGACTCTGAGTTAATACCTTCTACTCTGGCAAGAGGCTTGGATTTTAGAATTTTTTAGAAAAAAATAAAAAAAAGAGAAAATTTACAAAATATTTCAAATTTCACCGAATGTTAAGAATTAGTGCGAAAAATTTGTGGCTTCCTATCACAAACTAATACGTAAAATTTTAAGTCTGTGAGCTAATTACTTATGCTCTAAAAAGAGGCCTGAAATTAGAGCATTTCGTTAAAAAAATCTTAAATGCGAGCTGCTACATGCCTAATACGCTCCAATATTTCGAATTTTTATCGCCTGAATGACAACATCCTACTACCTCTTGAACTGAAATGGGCTCCTCTTCTTTATTTATATGGTTAAGTCTATAAGGAAGTCAAGTGTTTTAAATATTGGTTCGAAGTCGTATGGCGTGTTTTTCGTATTATTGCAATATGTCTAAATCGAAATGCTCAATTTTTTCCCAAGAGATATTTCTAAATGGACAATGTTTGGGTATGCTAAAGACTTTGCACGCTTCTAACCTATGGAGATGTTATAAAATGTATGTACGAGAGGCGAATATTTTCTTCAGAGATGGCTAGTGATAAGGAGCCTAGCTTCTCGATTATTGCTGATCGTGTAGCAAGAAAGATGGTAAACTTGTGTAAGGAATCGTGCATTACGGTAATTTCAGAACAACGTGTTATTGCAATGATACTTACTTATCACAAAAAATATGTGGCCATGAAGGCTGTTAAAGAGTCAAACACAACGAGAGAACAAGAGATCTATTTATGAAATTTAAGGAGGTAGCAGTGAAATTCTTTGATATAGCTGCTTGTAAGTGCCATGATTTGTATTCATGTGCATGTCCTAAAGAGAAAAAAGTTCCGTTAAAAGAAAGGCCATTTCTCTCTGATCAAAGGACTACTAGATTAATGTCTATCGGTGCAGTGGATATTGAAGAAACAAAGAAACTTCCAAAGAGACCGAAGAAAAAGTTGCAGGACTCTATTCGCTACTCTTTTGGCACATCTACTTCACTTCAGTTTAATCGGAGAATGAAAAAGTCATGCATCAAGAAGCTTGCCAAAAATGTATCTTAACGTAACCGATCTCGTCATTGCTCGGAATGCATTCTTTGCTTGTCCAGAAAACATTCTGTTAAGTATGATAACGTATGAAAATATGACTATCAGAGAGCTCGGTATTCATAGAATCTTAAAGGCTAGAGAATGTGGATCTATTGTGAAGACTGTGTGGGCATATTCCCAGGGCCGGACTGGCCCGCCGGGCAACCGGCCGCACGGCCGGTACGCCCCCAGTAGAAAAAATTAACCTTTTTTTTTTTAGGCATCACTTTTTTTTATGCAGAAAAAAAAACTTTTCATTTCTGGAAAAAAAAAATTCCATTGTTCCTGTGTCTGCAGTTCTTTTTCTTTTTCTCAGTCTCTATTCCTGATGCTACGAATTTCTTCAGTACTCCAGTAAGGCTGGGGACCCTGGGATTATCTTGCCGACGTGAGATTCTTTTCAAGGCGCGTTTTCGTCCCCTTCATTTTCCCCACTGTCGCTACTGCTTACACTAAAAGGTCATTTGAGGGTCAAAATCTCTTGTCCGCAATGCCCTGTGAAGAGGTGTCTTTCAGTCTCGACGAATATCCAGCCCCAGTGTTGCCTGAGGCTTAAATCTCGAACATTACTTCCGGGAATTTTTGCTGTGATGATTTGGGGACAGGAGGGCGGTAGATAAAGAAGATTCAACCACTGCTTCCGGCTGTTGTTTCAGAGTATATAATCGGTTATTGATTTCATTACCGTTTTTTGCAGTGATTTTAATTAAAGCCCCCACCCTACCCGTTTATATGGATTTTTAAAAACACTGCTGTATGCCAAGCTAAGAGTTTCAAGCATTTTTGCGAATCGAATTTTGAAAAAACTGGATTCGCACACATGGGGGGAGACTTTGACACATTTTTTGACACATGGGGAAAAAAACTATGCTAGTTCGTTTAGTCTAAAGCCAGGAACAAACGCCACAGACCAGTGATATAGCTAATTTTTCAGCGCCCTGTTGTGTGTTTATTACGCCCTTCTGACTGTTAACAGCGCCCTGCAGCCTTATTGTTGCTCTTGTTAACATACTTCTTCTCATGAAATTCATGTTATTATGACAAATATGTTTTTTTTTTTTTCTGCTTCTGAAAAACGCCCTCCTCTTTTTTTCCCTCCAGGTCAATAAGAAGATTTTTTTTTTAATTACTGCTGTGTGCTAACAATTTCATGTAGGGTCCGTTTTTGCGACAGTGAATTTTGAAAAAACTTCAAAAGATATTTTGAAACAGACAAAAAACTAAGAATTCGTTCTGTCTAAAGTCAGGGACAAACGCCTTGTACGAGTAATAGTTAATATTTTGTAGCGCCCCGTTGTGTCTTTATGGCGCCCTTCTGACTGCTTACAGCGCCCTGCAGCCTAATTGTAGCTCTTGTTAGAATACTTCTCGTGAAGTTCATGTTATTGTGACAAATATGTCTTTTTTTCTGGAAAACAAACTCCTTTTACCCCTCTCCAGGCATGGGCGCCCATAAGGGGGGGCTCGAGCCCCCCCTTGGAAATTAGTACTTTTTCTGCTTTTAGTACTTTTATTCAGAAAAAAATTTAAAACTTTTTTTTCTTCACCCATTAATGAATAAGTTATAAAAAATGCCAAATTGCAATAACTCTAATCTGCACTGCAATCGCTTTCAGAATTATAACATTGTGTCTCTTCCTGCATTCTTCAATAGGAAAAGAAAGGCAGATTCATGGATGAACCGGCGCCGCATATGCATGGGAAACTCTCCCATGTCTGCGGACTAGCTGTTGGGTCATTCCATTTTAAATGAACAAATTTTTAAAAAAGTTGTTGCATCATTATTTTTGATTTTGATGAAAATTTCCCAGACCTGAAGAAAATATATTTTATTAAAAAAAATACCGTTTGACATATAGGCCATTTTTGTTATTGGCAACAGCAAAAATGGGGCATTTATGATACTTAGTCTTATGAATTATAACTTTTTTTCTATCAAAGATTTTGAGCTCAAACATAGCTAATTGAAACCTAAGAAAGAAAGCTTTTTATATACAGTCGAAGCTCGTTATAACGACCACACGTTATAAAGACCATCCTAATATAACGACCGGTGAGAAAACCCCCAACTGTATCCCAATATACTCTATGTGCTACCTCTTATAGCGACCACTTGTTATAAAGACCGTTTTCTGTAGGACGGAGACGGTCGTTATATCGAGCGTCGACTGATTTCAGATTAAAAAAAAATATTTTTCAAGGTCAAAGTTTGATGAAAATCTCATCTTTTACTACTTTTAAAAATTAAAAAAAACATGAAAAAAACCCATGAAAGGTTTAGAATAACAAACCCTATTTTGATATCATATATTCATATGCGTGGTTACTTATTATACAAAAAATTAGCTTGTTACTCTGCCCATTTTATGAGACATGCCCCCTAAAGTTGCAACTTTTGAAAAAAAATTTCAACGTTAAAAAAAATGCATGTGAGGGTAAGGTAAAAATCATTTTATTGGTGGAATCTTAAGTACTTTTTACATTAAAAAAATGTAACAAAAGTTGCTTTGTTATTCAAAGGCGCTTGGCAGCTATGGGCATCTGAAATTTCATATAATTGCACTGAAGCAACACGATTATTTTTGTAATTAATCTCAGATTTTAGTGAAATTTAATTGTATTCTTAATTGCTAGTTTTCAATTATAGAAATGACAAAGAAGTGTTATGAAGTAACACATTTACACTTTTCTAAGATAATTTAAAATTTTTATCGTCTAAATCTCTTAACGCTCTCTTGTAGAACTATTTTCTTTAGTGTTTCGTCTCACAGAGAAGAGTTGATAAATGTTCGCTCATCACAGGTGTGATATTGTGACCTCTTCCTTGTGCACACCATAGTTCTGATGCAGTCAAGATTTTCAAAATGTCTTGCAACTGAATCCAAGTTTAGTCATCCTCACTTGATTTTTTTAAACGACGTTCCTGGCCATTTCGGATGAAAATAATTTATTCTGTATTGTTCTTCAACATTGACTACTTTTACTTGCAACACTTCTCCTAGCCACTAGTCACTATCATACACACGGCAAACCTAATCTGACAATTTTGGTCAGATTCTTGTTTTTTGTGCAGCAGTTTCGTTTGAATATATGATAAAAAATATGGCTTGTTATTCTGAACCCTTCATGGGTTTTTTAATTTTCAAAAGTAGTAGGAAATGAGATTTTAGTCGCAAACTTTGACCTTGAAAAAATAAATATTTTTTAAATATGAAATTTATTGATATCCTACATGAAAAGAGCTTTCTTAGCTTTCCAATGAACTATGTTTGAGATCAAAATTTTTGATAGAAAAAAAATTATAGTTTACAAGACAAAGCATCAAAATGCCCCATTTTCCAGTTGCCAACAACAAAAACGGATTATACATACCAAAGGGTAAATTCAAAAAAAAAAAAAAAAATGTATACAGTCGACGCTCGATATAGCGACCGTCTCCGTCCTACAGAAAACGGTCTTTATAACGAGTGGTCGCTATAAGAGGTGGAACATAGAGTATATTGGGATACAGTTGGGGGTTTTCTCGCCGGTCGTTATATTAGGATTGTCTTTATAACGTGTGGTCGTTATAACGAGCGTCGACTGTATATTTTTGAGGTCTAGGAAATAAGAAGAATGCATATGCAAATTTCTATCAAAATCAAATATGGTGATGCACCCCCCCTCCCCATTTGTTGATTTAAAATGAAATGATCCTATATATATATATCTTTTAACTGTAAACTATGAAAAAAATATATGAGCCCCCCCTTAAAATTTTGCATATGGGCGCCCATGCCTCCAGGTCAATAAGAAGACTTTTTAAAAATTACTGCTGTATGCTAACAATTTCATGTAGGGTCCGTTGTTGCGACAGTGAATTTTGAAAAAACTTCAAAAGATCTTTTGAAACACAGACAAAAAACTAAGAATCCATTCTGTCTAAAGTCAGGGACAAACACCTCGTACAAGTAATAGTTAATACTTTGTAGAGCCCCTTGTGTATTTATTGCGCCCTTCTAACTGTTAACAGCGCCCTGCAGCCTTATTGTTGCTCTTGTTAGAATACAGCTTCTCATGAAATTCATGTTATTGCGACAAATGTGTTTTTTTTCCTCTGAAAAACGCCCTCCCCTTTTTTTCCCCAGGTCCATAAGGAGATTTTTTTAAATTGCTGCTGTATGCTAACAATTTCATTTAGGGTCCGTTTTTGCGACAGTGAATTTCAAAAAAACTTAAAAAGATATTTTGAAACATAGACAAAAAACTGAGAATTCTTTCTGTCTAAAGTCAGGAACAAACACCTCGTACGAATAATAGTTAATATTTTGTAGCGTCCCGTTGTGTGTTTATTGCGCCTTTCTGGCTGCTTACAGCGCCCTGCAGCCTAATTGTAGCTCTTGTTAGAACATTTCTTCTCCTGAAATTCATGTTATCGTGACAAATATGTCTTTACGTCTTTTTTTCTGAAAAACGAACTCCTCTGCCCCCCCCCCCCGATCAATAGGAAGATTTTTTAAAATTACTGCTATATGCTAATAATTTTTGAAGATTTAACTGCTAGTGCTACTACAAATCAAATGTGCCAAGAAAAACAGCCGTGCAAGACATGTCCTTCATGTGTGTACAGAGTACTGTATGATTATAATAAGAACTGCATACTATATACAGAGCTTAGTCAAGTTTTCAGGTATATACTTACTATACCTCTTACGCTAGTAAGCTGCGAAAGGGCTTTTTCAAAGCTAAAATTAATTAAGACGAGATTGCGAAGTTGCTTATCCAATGAAAATTTAAAGGCATTTCTCACAATGCAGTGTACTGTTTCATTGATTTCTATTCTCTATTATGAGTATGTGACTGATATATCCGTTCTCTTTTGGGGGAGGCGAGCTTACTTAGTATCAGGGCCCCCACATCAATCCGTGAACCCCAGGACCAGATATTGTAATGGGCCCTCTTGTCCCTACAACTCTCCACCCTCTATCAACTAATTAATGTTTAGGCAGACATTTGAAATTTAAAAAAAATTGCTTCATTTTAAATTACACTCAATCAGTAGTCAGATTTTTTTTGTAGTTAACTACAACTACTTCATTAAAAATGTAGTTAACTACTGCTGCAACTATTTTCTTTCAAAAAGTAGCAACTACAATCTACTTTCGAAATGCCCATGGATGTATCTGAAGATAGTTTTAAATGTTGAAAAAACCCACGAGAATGGATATTAATATGATAAATCAAATGTATTATAAATGCAATATTTTATGCCCTTTTTTGTCCTTTTGAAGCCATTGTTGTACAGTGGTGGATTTAGGGATTATGGAGCCCTTTTGTCTATTGCTCTTACAGTAAACAATTGATGAACATTCCTTTCAGGGCCCCTATGTCGTGGGGGCCCCTAGCAATTGTCACATTTGTGATATGACCCCCCCCTCCCAGGCCAGCCGTAAGCTGTCGTGCAACTCTTACACCGTATGTGGGAGCCTTGCTAAAGAGCGCTCAATTCAGCCTTATCGTTCTGAGTATTATGACAGATTTGTTTTTCCGAAGTTAAGAAACAAGGATTTATGTGTTTTAAAAATATTCATTAAAGCAGCTAGGATATTTCTATGGGAGATTGTAACTAAAACTTCTTTTTCTTTTGCCACGCTAAAGAGGCACAAAATTTAGCATTATCGTTCCGAATATCACCGCACATTTTTTTTCCTGCGCTAAGAAACAATTATTTAACTGTGTTTTCAAAATTTTCATAATTTTTCATGCCTTAAAAAAGTTAGATAAGATATTTTAATTTTAAAAAAATCGTCAATTTCAGCTCTTTTTAATATATGTTTGCTTTGCTACTGATAAAACTATCATAAGCTATTCCTCCTCTCTAGGCGCAAGTAACATTCGGCCGGCTTTATCTTACAGCAAGAAACCGCTATTGTCCCTTTATGAGTTCTCTTCCGAGAACTTTGTGGGAGGTCAATCACAGAACCACTGTGTAAGTTCCAGGGGTGATAATCCCACATCCCTGCTGGTCTGTCAATTGATTACCTTTGATGTAGTTCCCCTTGAATAGACCCAAGTCGGTTCCTATAGAGCAGACGGCTATGTAAATTTGTCATGGTGATCCAAGGTTTGTGCTACCACATTTCCGTAAACAGGCTTTTTATTGCAGTCATTTATCACAGACAACTGAACAACAAAACTCGTCTTACTATTCCCATGCCTTTTAAAAAGGAAGCAGAACTTTTGATCACTGGCCAATTGTCCTGGAAATAGACGATCACTTTTGATCCAGCTGTCTTCGGGTTCATTTCCTGGGATTAGTTTTCAGATTACTATAACCAGTAACATTTAATACCACCAGGAACACTTATCTATGCACTATCTTTATGCTTACGAGCGATTCCATGCCAAATCACCGAATGGGGGTCGCACGACCGACTCGGATTTTTTTTTAATTTGGTACACAGATTGATGGTATAGAGGTATGAAAAAGCCCAAAAGGAAAGTTACCTGTTCCACTTATTTTCTGAGATACATGCCCTCAAAGTTTGTCCGCCACGTCAAAATACTAAAAAAGTGATGTTATTTAATCATTTTTTATAAAAAATCGTACTCATGCAAAATAAAAGTGTTAGATATCTATGGAAACTAGTTACTCCAGGCATTCTGAAAAAAAATACTAGAACGTTCATAATGAAAATTGCCAAGGTACAGGGCTCTTTGAAGTTGTCACCACAAAAACTTGATTTTGCAGATTTTGCTAAAATTCAGGCATTTATTACAAAAAAAGGCAAACAAAACCAAAGGTTTTCTCACTTTCTGGTAGTGTACAGGTCCTCCCTGTAAATTGCTACGCAATAAATTTTTTGGATTCCTCACTCCTTCTTGGAAATATTTCAGCTTAAAGATAAGCCGTAAGGCAAAAAATGCGTTTTTGGCCATCTTGGCAGCCATTTTTCTCATAAAGGGGGAGCAGTAGAAACTTTAATTTTTTTTTAAAACAAGCCACTGATATGTTAGCTATTCACAGGAAAAGAGTTTACTTTTGGTTATTTCCTCCTTTAAGAGATATCCTGCTGACAGTATATGCATGTTTTTCACGACGACCATATGCTTTTGTTCCCCCTCTCATGGACTTAAATTTAATTAAACCAAAAAATAATGATATATTTATTATTAGCTGTTTTATCTACCCAATATGTCATGAAATTTAATTTATTAAATCATTGAACAATAAATTAGATAATTGATGAAAACAAGAAAAAGTATTTCTCTGATGCCTGAGCATTATGCATTCATAATTATAAAGCACTAAATACTTTCTTGAGAAATTAATTAACATAAATGAGCTCTAAATATTTATATTATAAGCAATACCCAATCTTGTGATTGGGATACTCCTGTTTTTAATTGAAGAATTTCTTGAATATCACATGAATATCAGGAAAATAAACGAGGTCTTTTCGTTTGATGTAGGATATTTTATGACAAATTTCATTTGATGGGCTACTAACTGAGCATGGTGATAAAGAGCTATTAATTTCAGCATCGAATTCCATTTTACCTTATTAACAGTTAAATATTTACAAAATAATTAAATAAATAATTTAATATAAAGCCATGCTTGAAGAATTAAAATTAGTGCAACTAATTTATTCCCATACTGATCTTTACAAAATTGACATGCGTTGAGCACTTATAAGAACTGACAAGAAAAAGTTTACTCACTAAAATATTAGTTCACAGATACTATAAAGCATACATTCTATTTTCCACAAAATAATACTGCAACAAAGAACAAGGGTATCCTCCTGTTTATAGCCATCAATCAGGAACATCCAATCACAAGATTGGGTATTGCCTATGAGATAAATATTCGAAGCTCCTTTATTTTAATTGATTTTTCAAGAAATTCTTTAGTACCTACCCCTTTATACCCTTGTTCTTTGTTGCAGTATTATTTTGTGGAAAATAGAATGTACGCTTTATAGTATCTGTGAACTAATATTTTAGTGAGTAAACTTTTTCTTGTCAGTTCTTATAAGTGCTCAACGCATGTCAATTTTGTAAAGATCAGTATGGGAATAAATTAGTTGCACTAATTTTAATTCTTCAAGCAATTTACAGGGAGGACCTGTACACTACCAGAAAGTGAGAAAACCTTTGGTTTTGTTTGCCTTTTTTTGTAATAAATGCCTGAATTTTAGCAAAATCTGCAAAATCAAGTTTTTGTGGTGACAACTTCAAAGAGCCCTGTACCTTGGCAATTTTCATTATGAACGTTCTAGTATTTTTTTTCAGAATGTCTGGAGTAACTAGTTTCCATAGATATCTAACACTTTTATTTTGCATGAGTACTATTTTTTATAAAAAATGATTAAATAACATCACTTTTTTAGTATTTTGACGTGGCGGACAAACTTTGAGGGCATGTATCTCAGAAAATAAGTGGAGCAGGTAACTTTCCTTTTGGGCTTTTTCATACCTCTATACCATCAATCTGTGTACCAAATTAAAAAAAAATTCGAGTTGGTCGTGCGACCAACTTTTTTTTTTTTCGGTGATTTGGTATGGAATCGCTCTTACATAAAAGTCCTCTGTTGAGTCCACAAACATAGCTTTCCGGTAAGTTTTGCTTGCATTTTGATATTATATTTTGTTAACAAAAAATAATAATATAAATTGAAATTGATACCACATGAATTTTTCTTCGTGTGTGTGTGTTCGGAAACAGTTGTATAAACTTCACTATTCTTAGAGGGCAAATGTCCTGGCGACCGAAGTGACAAGGGGCCCGCTCGCCTTGGCTCTCGGCTACCGTGTTACGGGCAAGACAGATAGAGGAGTTGGCTTACAGGGAAAAAAAATATTGATTCGTCAAATTTTCCAGAAAATTATTTAAAAATCGGTTTTATTAAAATTCTTTCAAAGCATTACGTAGAAGCGTCAGAGGTACTCTGATAGGAAATCACTAGGAGTTTCTAAAAAAAATCCCAAATTTTACCTGACGATTCGGCAAAAGTTTGAGTATTGCAATCTTGCAATTAAAAAAATAAATGAAAGATGCCCAATGTTTCTTTTTATGGGATGTAGGGATGTGTGCATGCTTGTATTTTTTCATTTGAACAAACTCGACATTTTATTTGCTAAATTGAGAACTCCCCATCCCCCCAAAGACATTTTTTTGCCGTCTGTGACAACGGTGAGAACGAATGACCTCTTAGTATTGAGCAGAGAGATTAAAGTAATTGGTGGAACACTTATTTCATGTACAACTTTTGTGGGTCAATTTAAGATCATTATACATCATTGGTATCAATATAGTCCGTGGAGTTAGTGCAAAAATATTTCACTTCCGGATACCAGTCTGAAATTTTATGTAGGGCTTATATTCACATAGGAGGACAAAAAAACGCCGGGAGACACTTGATCGGAGGTCAAGGTCATTCTGTGATGACGTCATCAAAATGGCCGCTTTTACAGGTAAATACGTTCGTTTAACTGCTTAAAACTCCATCATAGATTCAAATATTGCAAAACTCAAATATATCATCTGAAAGCGCTTTAAAAGATCTATTTAGAAAATATTTAATTTTTCTTACTGAGGTCAAGGGCCCACCTGTGATGACGTCATCAAAATGGCCGCTTTTACAGGTAAATACGTTCGTTTAACTGCTTAAAACTCCATCATAGATTGATGTATTGCAAAACTCAAATATATCATCTGAAAGCTCTTTAAAAGAGCAATCTAGAAAGGTTTAATTTTTCTTTCCGAGGTCAAGGTCCCACCTGTAATGACGTCGTCAAAATGGCCACTTTTAGAGGTAAATATGTTTATTTAACTCCTCCTAAAACACCATCATAGATTTAAATATTTCAAGACTCAACTATATCATCTGAAAGCTCTTTAAAAGAGCTATTTAGAAAGATTTAATTTTTCTTTCTAAGAGCAAGGGCCCACCTGTGATGAACGTCATCAAAATGACCGCTTTTACAGGTAAATACGTTTGTTTAACTCCCCCTAAAACTTCATCATAGGTTCAAATATTGCAAAACTCAAATACATCTTCTGAAAAACCTTTAAAAGATCTATTTAGAAAGATGTAATTTTTCTTTCTAAGGTCAAGGGTCCACCTATGATGACGTCATCAAAATGGCCGCTTTTACAGGTAAATACGCTTGTTATACATTTTCAATTTAAAATTGTTATAACTTTTCAACTATTTGTCTTAGAAAATAAAACCAAGCACTATAAAATAGCTCTTTTAAAGCGCTTTCGGATGATATATTTCAGTTTTGCAATATTTAAATCTATGATAGAGTTTTAAACAGTTACATGAGCGCATTTACCTGTAAAAGCGGCCATTTTGATGACGTCATCACAGGTGGGCCCTTGACCTCAGAAAGAAACATTAAACCTTTCTAAATAGATCTTTTAAAGAGCTTTCAGATGATATAGTTGAGTTTTGAAATATTTAAATCTATGATGGAGTTTTAGGGGGAGTTAAACAGACGTATTTACCTGTAAAAGCGGCCATTTTGATGACGTCATTACAGGTGGGACCTTGACCTGAGAAAGAAAAATTAAATCTTTCTAAATAGCTCTTTCAAAGAGCTTTCAGATGATACATTTGAGTTTTGCAATATTTCAATCTATGATGGAGTTTTAAGCAATTAAACGAACGTATTTACCTGTAAAAGCGGCCATCTTGATGACGTCATCACGGGAGTTCATGAAACCTGATCAAGTGTCTCCCGGCGGTTTTTTGCTCTTATATATGTACATAAGCTCTGTACCAAATTTCACACTGGTATCCGGAAGTGAAATATTTCGGCTGTTTTTGTCGCTAACTCCACAGACTAATAGCGAATATTTAAGACATGACTCATCTTCTGGACCAAAAAAACTTGTAAATTATTGAATTTTGGTTAAATGATCATATGTATTATTTTTCAAATGTATTTTTTGTGACTACAAAACGTCTTCAATAATTCATTAAATTTCAAAAGTAAGGAATAATTTTACAGATTTTTTTTTCTGCCGCTTTCTGCAAAAAATAAAGAGACAATTCATGTTTTGGTTGTTATTTTTTGTTATCATTTTTAGCTACAATTTTAATTTATATCATTGTTTGCTATTTTTTGCCTTAACTATGTGTTTATAACTTTTAATGAGTGTGTTTTGCAAGACTTTTTTTCCCCCATTGCCTTTTTACTCTTTTTTTTTTTTGGAAAAAGTTCTTCCCATATTAGATTTCAAGTTCGATCACTAGGGTCAAAGGAAGTATTCTTAACCATAAGATCACATGAAATTGTTATAGTTTTCTCTCCAACAATAGCTTCGTGAAATATACCTATATTTCAGAAATGTTTCAGATATAGTATTTTTTCTACGTTTTCTCTTCTCTCTTGCTCTTATTTCTAGTCTTTTGGAGGGTCTTTGTTTGCCTCTTTTTTTCTCATATTTTTCCGTCTAATTACTTCATATAAGGCTGCAAAATGCCGAATTTTGTATCTATTTTTCAAAATTTCTCCCGGGGGACAATACCCCGGACCCCCTAAAATTGGGACTAGTCTACTTTACACCCCATTTAAAAAGAGGTCATTGCAACAATATCCATCCCGCTATTAGATCGATCCAAAAGAAAAGAAAACAGCGGGATTATTAAAAAACGAGAAAAACACGGGGGCTGTTATCACTTATCTGCGAAAAAGACACACAAAAGTTTTTTTAAATGTTGAATGAATTGTATCTACAATTTATCGAAAAAATAGGAGCGAATTTTTCTCTTACGAAAAATCTGGGGGGGGGGGGGGGGGGGGCAAAGGCTCCGCCTGCACTCCTAAAATTCAAGGCGTGTATATGTTATGCTGCGATCAGCTACCGAATCTTTGGTTGCAGCTTCGGCCCTAAAAGTTGAAAAATCCGTTAAAAAAAAAAGAATCGCAAATCTTTTCTTTCTTGTCTTTGATTACGGAAACTTTCAGTTAAACATATAAAATTTCAGTTTATCCTTTGATAAAATTTACGCTATTGATATGAAAATAATAGTAGGAAGTTTAAGTAAAGGTTTGAGGGAGGGGAACCCACAAAAAGTTACATAGGGGCCCATGAAACCTGTCGACAGCCCTGTTCATTACTTCGTTGCTATTTTGATCTGTGAATAATGTTGAAAATTTTTTAGTATTTCCAACTTATGCATTGATGCAATTTCATTGTTTATTTTTTATTTTGAATGTTAGAAAACATTAAATAAAAATGTTAATAATTTGTAAATAGCCAACTGCCACGTTATATTAGGGTTTGAATTTCCATAATTCTCAGTTTATGTCATACTATGAAATTTATTTGTACTGCAAATTTTTTTGTTCTTAATGCTTTGAAGTATGACGTAACTAAAGCTGGGGTATTCTTTAAATATGCATAAAATTCTATGAGTTAATAAATGCATTTATATTGCTATAAAAATCACATTAAGTCTTGAACTAAAAAAAAAACATCTTTTATAAAGGACACCTTCCCTAACGATTCACCTCACGAAAAGAACAATGTAAGATAAAATTTCGAACATCTTATTGAATGACAACATATTCCTCCCCCCCCCCCCATTGTATGCATCTACAATGGGCTCATGAATATATCGTGCGCACCTCTGAAGTTCCAAGGTCTGCGCCCTTTTAAGGGGTCCAGTCCGGCCCTGCATATTCCACATCCCGAAGCTTAGCTTTGAAGCTGCAGATTATGTTAGTTTGATAGACTGTAACAATTGCAAAATAACGCCTCCACCAGTTCTCTCCAATGTTCCTTCAGACGATCTTCGAACTATGTTGGTTGTTGGAGTTCCATGCGAAAAATGGAAGTTTATTCAATTCCCTTGCCTCACACAGGCCGTTGAACGCATCTTGAAGTTAGTTTCGAAGGCATCAAATCAAGTATGTGGCCAAGAGAAAAGAGACGAGTTTATTTTGGCTGTTTTAAAATCACCCAGCAATATGCCTGCATTTCAGCATAAAAGAGATTACAACTTACAGCTATACATGATGTCTCTATAACTGTAAATTCTAAAGCGTGACCTGTACATTATGAAGTTTTTAAAATGCATAGTTGATGAGATTTAAACCCACTTTGTAATTTTTTCTTTAATACTTAGAAATCTATATGAAAAATGCAGTTCTAATTTTTTGAACATTTGTCTTGACATTTTCCAACTGCATAAATACTTTAATTTCTAATCGAGCTTATTTCTACATGAAATTAGATTATAAATAAAGACCTCTCTTTTGGGCTCTTTTATTAAAATCTTTAGGGCTCTTTTGCCTAAAATTCATGTCTTTTGCCATAGCGGAAGATATTTTCTCAGTCACGAAATTTTGCTCTAATATTAATCTTTGGGATTCTTTTACCTGAAATTTAAGTCTTTTGCCATAGCGGAAAACATTAACTTAGAGTTCCGAAATTTTGCTCCAATATTAGCGTTAGGAAAATACAAATTTTTTGCACTAATTCTTAACAGTCGGTGAAATTTAAAATATTTTGTAAATTTTCTCTTTTTTTGATTTTTTTTCTTAAAATCTCTAAAATTCCAGCCTCATGCCAGAGTAGCAGGTATTAACTCAGAGTTACGAAATTTTTCTCAGTGATTAGTGTTAGAAAGTCCCAAATTTTCAGCATTAAAGCTTAACATTCTGTGGATTTTAAAATATTTTGTAAATTTTCTCTTTTTTCGATTATTTTCCAAAAATCTCTAAACTTCAAGCCTCTTGCCAGAGCAGAAGGCATTAACTCAGAGTCAAGAAATTTTACCCAGTAATTAGTGCTGGGGAGTCACAAATTTTCCGCACTAAGGCTAAGTGCTTTGTAGAAATTCGATTTTTTCGGGTCACCCTAATCCACAATCCTTGGAAAAATAGCATCGAAAAAGAAAGAAAAGTAAATCTTCTGCTGCCGGTGTGTCTGGAATTTCCCGATACTATACCGCTTAATAACCGAATAATAAATGCATTTAAAATAAACAGAGGAATTTTTTTCTTGACACATCATAAACATAAACGGCGACAGGAAAACTTTCTCTGGCCTGTTTTGTTTCTTTTTTGCAGTTGACTTGCAAAATGCGGTGTTGTACGTAATTTCACTCATAGGTAAATTCACATTTCTAGCTCCTAACAATAATTGTTCATTGTTTGGAAACAAATTGCGTTTCATAATCAAAATAATTCTTTCTCATCATTGAACTGACGGTAAGTGCTATGATAAATTTTTTTCTTGGATTAATTTTCGAGGTAGATTAACTTTCAGTGTTTTTCAAATAGAAAATATTTCCTTTTCTATAACTAGTTTGTATTAATCTTTGCATGTTTTATTATCAGTTTTTATACTGTTCAAGGGTCAAATTAATACATGTTGCGAAATTATTCCTATTCATTTGTATTAAGGACTTAAAATTCAGTATTCTCAATATATTCGTCGAGTACTTATTCTTTGCATTGCTTAAATTAATAATATATATATTTATAAAATTTATTACTGGCTTTATTATGACATTTTTGAAATAATAGTTTTATTTAACGCCTTGACGCAATGCCAAAAGAATTCTCTGACCCTCTTGAAAACATTTGTTAGAGATTTTCGCGTATGTGTAGTATAGTATATTCAAAAATGTACGCTATATATTTGTAAAAAGATCGATGTTTGAGAACATCGATGTTTTTTGGTCGATGTATCAATACCATCGATGCTGTAATTTATAACATCGATGTTTTGTAAACATCGATGTTTTGCCTTCGATGTCGCACCCCTAGTATAAAGGCAAGGGAAAAAATAGTCATGTCATGAAATGCACACTCCTTAAAATAATAAAAACACAACTGAAGCAAAAAAAAACCAACGAAATAAATTAAAATTATATGAATTAAAAAAAAAAGAACAAGGAAAAAGAGAGAAAAAAAAAGAAATAAAATTGAAAACAAATAATAACAATGATAATAATAATATCTTTGCTCAATCAAGAAAAAGTTATATTACAATGACAAAAGTTGAAAAGATTCAAAAATAAGGTTTTTTAAAAAAAGAAGAGAAAAAGAATGTATTGAAGACGATCATAAGAAAAACATAAGTATTCTCAAGTTTGTCATAGCTTATTAGTACAAACACGTTTTTAACAATGTAGTTTAGTTCTACCCAAGCTACGTAATGTAAAATAGTTTTTAAACATGAATAAATGACGTATTTTTCTTTATTATGCGTTATGAGAGATTTTTAGCTATTAGCCTGCATTTAGCATTTAATTTCTCTGTGATATGTTATGACTGACAAATACTCGAAAAAAGCACTTAAAAGTTGAAACTTTTGAGTTGGGAGGATAAAAAATTAATTCTGTGCTAAAATCCATATTTTATTATAAAAATTTACTTTTTGTTGTATTACGCATGATAAAGAGATCGTTTTTTTATCTTTGTCTCTCTTACAATAAGGCAGATTTGGTGAAAATATTATTTTCTTGTTAAAATTATGTTTTAATATAAAAAGCAGGGGCATATAATTATAAAATTTATGCCTGAAAAAGGTTCATATGAGGCAGTCAGAAGCAAAGTGCCAAAATTAAAAATTTGGAATAGTAAAGTAAATGGTAGGAGTAGGAATTAAATGGTAGGAGAATCTGATCTCTTTTGGGGGGGGGCAAACGATGGTACTAGTAGTCCTAGTAAATGCTGATTTATAGCATGACCCAGAAAACTTTTTCCAGTGAAAACCTACCTAAGTATCTTTAAATGTGTTTCCTCAAAACTTGAATTTTTCTTTTTACATATCTTTGCTTCTCATTGCCTTAATACAAAATAGCATGATTTATGATTCCACTTTTCCAAATTATTATTTTAGTAATACAACAGGCATGAAGGGCAGATAGAAGGTCAGGATAAAATATGGCACACGGGGCGGGGGGGGGGGGGTATCCCTTAGAGGCCTTGCATTTAACATTATTGGCAATCCTAAAGATTGCTTTGACTAAAAAAATTCCTTCCAGACGGTAATTCTGGCTGATTTAGTGGGTAACCGCGGAAACGAAAACTGAAATATTCTTTCTCAAGATTTTCGTCCCTGTTTCGGAAAAAAATAAGAGCCAAACATTGAAAAGTTTAACAGTGGGCCTACATTAACCCTTGAACCTCCCTCCCCCCCAAACATGCGAGTATAATACTTAAATAAAATAAATGGAAAAAAAAACTGTAAATGATACTAGGACTATGATTTTCGTTTCGATTTTACAAAAATTCAGGTTCTAAATTTTAAGGTTCTAAATTAAACCAGTCCATCAAGTTGGGGGGGGGGGGCATGTGACCCCCCGACGCTACGCTTATGACTATATCGGTAGCAAGTGAATGAATACCTTTAAGTACGAACATAGTCTTTGAAGGATATTGAAAAAGATGGTTTTTGTCTCCAAGGTATACCATTGATAAAGGTTGCTGGACATGAAATTCAGACATGAGAGTTGTCAAAATTCCAGATATAGAGGTTTTTGGGAAAAATCATTCGAGATAAACATGAGAAAAACCATTAAATTTATGCTGCATAAAATAATTTTGGAAAAAAATAGAACCGACTTCAGTTGGAAATTGCTCTAAAAAGTAAAAATAATTTTTTTCTTTGAACACCATCGAAACTACTTTTAAACATAAGTTTTGAAGTCGTCGCAAAAACAATGTATAGAATCATGCGCAACTATAATTCAACTGTATACATTTTAATGGATCCAGGTTCTTTAAAAGCATTCGCATACATTTCATTCATTACCACACATTCGTGTAAATGGTACAAATATTCTGCTTTTAATTTTCAATGGTTTCTCTGAAAAATGTAGGCAAAATATGGTTTAATATCATTTGACCTGTCGTTTTTGCGCCGACTTCAAAACTTATGTTTCAAAGTAGTTTCGATGGTGTTTAAAGAAAAAAATTATTTTTTACTTTTTAGAGCAATTTCCAACTGAAGTCGGTTCTATTTTTTTCCAAAATTATTTTATTTTATTCTTTTTAGTGTAAGTGTACTTATGAAATAAGGTAATGTTTCCATAACGGAAATTCACCTAATTTTCTTAAGTAAATGCTCCATAAAATAAACTGAAAAAAAAGGAAGAAATTATCAACGCGTCTAAGGCAGGGATTCAAGTGAAACAGCACTGCGATCGCTTCGAATGCAATCGCTACTGGAAATGAATTACATTATCATCAGCTTAACTTGGCACTGACGTCACTACGAGCGGAGCCAATAAGAGCTCACAAGCAGTCGGCCATTTCCTCTTATTCGCCAAGTAGGCTGTGACGTTTTATCTAGCTCGTTTTTCATAGGCAAACGTCACGATGAGCGTTCTAATGTAATTCATTTCCAGTAGCGATTGCAGTTTGCGATAGCCTGTTTCACTTGAATCCCTGCCTAAAATTATAAACGATTGACACTAAAAAATAATCTTTGTTATTCTCTGGTATTTATTTGTGTACTAGCTTAATCAAAGCCATTTAAATATCAACGGTTTGTCAACTAGTTTTTAAATTTCAAAGCAATTCTAGTTTTTCGTTGTTCATAAGATTTTAACACATTACGTACGTTACCGCTAATGAGTTTCACGTTAGATTTAGTTAAGCCTTGGTTCAAATTTTTCATCATGATTACTATTAATATTGCTGTTGCGAGGCAAAAAATTTTTGCAACAATGGATTGAAAATTTAATCATTTAATGGGGAAATGACATGAAATTTACTGTTTTCCATAATAACTTTTTTCTAGTGAACAAATATCGTCATATGAGTACATGGTACCTAAGTTACACCATCTTCTATCGATTTAAAAAAAAATCGGTTCAGTAGATCAGATGTTATGTGCGAAAAAAAAAAAAAAAAAAAAAACATACGCTTTGAATTGATAACCTCCTCCTTTGTTGAAGTCTGTTAAAAAGCAGGGAAATTGAAAAATTCCGACATAGAGAGGTTTTGGAGAAAAGCACGTTCGACTGGTAGTATCTCATATGACACATAACTATTTCAGCATCATTTTTTTTTTTTTAACTTTTAATCTCTGCTGGCCAAGCCCCCCTTACGACGGGTCAAGCCTCAATCAAGTAGGGAGGTTTGACCCGTTTGGGAAACTGAAGAAATTATTGATGAATAATCTATATCTATAAAAATAGATGTAGTATGTATAAAGCAGTAAGTAACCGCCCCTGAAGGCAGAAGCATGCAATACACCATCTGCTCGTTTATTCCATCCATGGACTGCAGTTTCGTGCTTTTTGGCACTCGTCAGCATGGAATCTTTACTAATAATATAAAGCTATAGAGTTTGTTTGAACGCGCTAATCTCAGGAACTACTGGTTCGATTTGGAAAATTCTTTTTGTGTTGAATAGTCCATTTATCCAGGAAGGCTTTAGGCTATACCTATAGGAGTTATTGTTATAACTAAAAATAATTATATTATATACAGATTTTATTCGAATTCAAGGCATTTTTCACATAAATCGCCGAATACTGGGGTTAAAAATTACTTGCACATATTAATGTTATATATCGTTAGAAGCAGAAAAATTTTCTCCGTCCTATGCAATTTGTACCGATTCTCTAACTTTAACACAGCATACTTGGTTTATTAAAACCATCAATAAAAAATAAACTAATTATTCCACAGTTTTGATTTTTACGCCATTGGATAGAACGATGTTTTTAATCCCAGAGTTGATTCGACTTACAGTCGAAGAACCAAGCTTTTATCTCCACTAGAAAAAAAGTTACAAGCGTTTGAACTCTGAGTTCGAAAACCTCTTTTCTGATCAAATGCTATGCCAACATCTTTTAAACTCATTGTTGGTTCCCTTTTCTTCATTTCGTTTCTTAGAAGCATTTTATTTATGGCGTTTCTAGGCCCTCCTATGATGATTAAAACAAGGCAAATAATTCCTTTTAGTTCGGTACAATTGCAAAGATTTTAGCCTTTAATATTTAATTGTGACATAATGCAGCAATTTGATATTTGACAACAAACGTGCCTTTTAACTTCCAAAAAAATAGTGGGGAAGATCGCAGATTTTGTTGATATAGTTTTTGTTTCGTACTGCTATTGTTTTCTCATTCTTTTAACATTTTTTTCTAATGTAATAGGTAGGTAAGTAGGTTTCAAATGAGTCAAACCTTCTTTTTTTTAATGATTTAAGATAGTTACTAATCTAAGTAAATAATATGATTCGTCATATTTTTGTAATCTTTTTACTATTTTGTACCATTGGTACTAAACACATAATTTAATTGCATAGTATTTTTATATTGGGTAGTGTTTAATTATTCTTTTACGTTTTTTTTCCTTATGTAGCACATATATACGTTGGCTTCAAATGAGTAACTTTTTTTTAATGGTTGCATATAGTTACTAATCTAAGTAAATAATTTGATTTGTCATGGTTTAGTACAACATGGGTACTTATCTAAACACATAATAAAAGTGCGTGGTATTTTTATATTGGGTATTGTTTTATTATTTTTTGACCTGTTAACCGGGGAATTAGCTATTGCTCAACTCATTTCACAATGGGGACTTTTTTTTCGCAGCGATAAGTTCTATCACACATCAAATAATAAAAGAATATCGTTTTTAACCTATGATTTTTTATTTATTTGATAAAATATTTTATATTTTTAGCCATATTTTGTAGAAAATAAAAAAGTACTTAAGTCATAAATTTATTACTCATAAAAATATATAAAACACTGAAATTCACAAAAAGGATATTCAAATCAGAAAGTTATTACTAACATGTAAGATACTGAAATGCAGACTAAAATGAATCCAAATTGTGGCAGCTCGAAGTATAGATCATGCAGCGCCCGTTTTCCCGTTAATAGCGCTCAAGTTACAGATTACAAGAACATGAAAATTCATGACGCATCGACAATATGATGGCATATATATACAGGGTGTCCACTCCAATCGTGGACCAATAGCTAATTTCTAAACCGTTAGAGATAAGCATATAGTTCATTTAGGAAAAAATCTCTAAATTACGAAAGGAATTTTGGGTCTATTCAATGTTTTTTAAAAAATCAAATTTTGAAAGAGTTACGAAATTTAAATTTTTATACAGCCCCCCAGTCCTATCAATCATATTTAGTAAAACATTCTTGACACTGTAACGTTTAAAACTAAAAAAAATCACTCTTCTACCACAAAAATTGACCGAGTTATGACGTTTTGAAAAATTAAGATTTTGCATTGTTTCATGACGTCATCGAGAGATCGCTTAAGGGACCGTATGCGAAATCCTTCAAAATCTTAATTTTTCAAAACGTCATAACTCGGTCAATTTTTGTGGTAGAAGAGTGATTTTTTTTTAATTTTAAACGTTACAGTGTCAAGAATGTTTTACTAAATATGATTGGATAGGACTGGGGGGCTGTATAAAAATTTAAATTGTGTAACTCTTTCAAAATTTGATTTTTTGAAAAACATTGAATGGACCCAAAATTCCTTTCGTAATTTGGAGATTTTTTCCTAAATAAACTATATGCTTATCTCTAACAGTTTAGAAATTAGCTATTGGTCCACGATTGGAGTGGACACCCTGTATAACCACTCTAAGATTTAATAGATAAGAACAACGTAGAACGTGATGCGTTCAATATATTACGATTAATTTCCATGACGAAAACTTTCGTCATTCCCATTGCTGTAGGCTTTTATGTATGGCGAAATATTTCGTCTTACCCAGTTAATAGGTTAAGGTGTTTCGTTTTCTTATGTAGTAGGTACATAGGTTTCAAATAAGTCTCCTCACCAGTGTTTCTTTCAGGCATCTCCCCGGGGGGAGGGGGGCACTGCCCTCCCGGAGAAAGTCAACTGCCCCCCCTCCCCTCCCCGGGGAAAATCTCAGTTTGCACTAACACACATACAAAAGAATAACAAAAGAAATAAATCAATAAAATGAAAATCTATATACATAAAAGACTACTTCTGAAACCGTATGTCCGGGGTAATCTTCCAAACTACTGGACCGATTTTAACCATTTTTGCACCGTTAGATAGCTACAGTAACAGAGAGCAGGATAAGCTATAATTTATTTCTAAAAAGCTTAGTTTAAAAAAGTTATTATGGAAAACAGTTAATTTTATGTCATTTCCCCATTAAATGATTAAATTTTAAACCCATTGTTGCAAAAATTTGGTGCCATGCAGCAACAATATTGATTGTAATCATATTGAAAATTTTGAACCAAGGCTTCTCTGGAGTAAGTATGGAATTTATTGCCTTCTAAGGATTTTTATATTTATCTGAGCCAACAATCGCTAACGGGTGAAATAAAAAAAAAATTGATTTTGGCAATAGTTAGAGAATAGAAAGTGTTTATAGTCAAAAAACTTTCTAAGTTAGGTACATAAGATGTTTTCACCTCACCAATGTTATCACGAGGATAGAAACTATTATTTGGGGGGACTTATTTAACGAGTAATATTTGGAAATGGTTAATTTCAGTGCGATTGATACTGTAAATATATATTTATTTTAATATACCAAGCTTATAACATTTCCTATTTACTCAAACATTATTTGTAGCTTGCTATTTTTTTTAGCTTGCATTATTTTTTTATAGTTTATTCATAACATAGCCATTGTTTACAGAAGTAGCCATTATGTTTATAGATATACACTTTAGTGTTGGGAAATTTATAAATGAGTTTCACTAAACCACCCTACACCCACAGAAACCCGGGCAGGGCCGGGTACCCAGCTAGTAATCAATAAACAAACACGTAAATATTAAATAAGTATAAAAAAATGAAAGCTTTAAAACATATATCGTATTTGTGTGTGTGGGAGGGGGGGGGTGTAATCAAAAATGGCCTGCAATTGTATCTTAGGACGTCAGTTTACTGGGAAAGAATATGCGAACCTTATCCTTTTTCCATTGACATCAAAAATTGCCTACAGTTGTGCTTTTTGTTTTGAAAGTCGGGGGGAAATTCAATTTCAGAACACTTCCAGGGAGAGTCCAAAAATAACTTACTATTGATATTCCAGGATTTCAATCTCAAAAATTTTAAAAGCTAAAGTCCTAAACCCATCCCTTTCTCTGATGCCATCAAAATGCACTAAAATTGTGTTTTAATGTTTCAATTTCAAAGATTTTTCCTGCGTAAAGTTCCAAACTAGAACCCTAACGTCATAAGAGACGGCTTACATTTTCCTTTTCAGTACTTCAATTTCGGAAAATGTTAGAAAAGAGTTTCACAAACTACATTTATCTTCCCTATCTCATCAAACATAGCTTACAATTTCGCGTTTAGGACTTAAATTTCGACTTTATTTTCTTGAAGAGAGCTTCAAAACCTGTCCCTTTTCTCTAACTTCATCACACATACTAACAAATGCGTGTTTAGGCCTTCAGTTTGCAAAAAAAGAAAACCGGGGGAGAGCCTGTGACCCCCTCTCCCTAGTTATAAAGGGGCCTTACCTTAAATATCATCGCAGATGAGCTACAATTGTGTATTTGGAGTTCCAATCAGGGCTGCGGAGTCGGAGGAAAAATGGTCGACTCCGACTCCGGGATTTTAAAACTTTCGACTCCGACTCCGATTCCCGACTCCTGCTTTTTTTATTATTTATTTTTTTTTACCCAAATGTGAAGAGGGAAAAACCCAAAACAAAGGTTGAAATGTTAAGTAAATTTTTAAAAGTTTCATTTTTATTCATGGTCGTAGCCAGGACTCACTTTAGGGGGGGGGGGGGTAGCAAGCTGGGGTATCCCAGTTGGAGGTCATGGAAGGTCATTGTGACCTCTCAAAAAGTTCGATTTTCTCAAGAATTCTCGCAAGTAATTTCACCACATTTACCGCAATTCTCGGAGGTCACTGTGACCTCCCAAAAAGTTCATTTTCTCCAGAGCAAAAGACAAGTACCGCTCTTTTCATTTGACTCCGTACAAAACTAATCCTTTTCTTGTTAAATTGCCAGACTTTATTTTAACACATTGCATTTTTACTGCAAATATTTTTTATTCACTTGCATAAGCCCAAACATAGCAATTCGTTTCACAAAGCAGACCCGCCATTTTGAAGCCCTTTTTATTGATCCTAGATGCTTAGGATTTGGATATTGGACGCTGAAAATTTGTATCTGTTAGTTTCAAAGATATGTTTTCACCTCCATAAAATTTCATCCAAATCGGAGGTGGTCGGAGTCGGAGTCGACATGTTTTTCAGCGACTCCGACTCCTTTGGTCCAAAATCAGTCCGACTCCGACTCTTCGACTCCGACTCCGACTCCGCAGCCCTGGTTCCAATATCTAAATATTTTGAAGGTTGTGTCTTGAACTTCATCCCTTACCGAACGTCATCAACGATCCTATACATTTGTGCATTTAGGGCTTCAAGTTGAAAATTCTTCTGGGGGAGTTCCTCCGAATTCCCCTTATTGTTTTTAAATATCTAGCGAAATTTTGTTTTTGGAACAAAAAAGTTTTTGGAGTTTCAGTTTCGAAAAATCACCGGGCCGAAAACTGAGTTAAACATTTATCGCCTCTCCCATGGGGATAGTGGCCCATAGGAATTTATTTAGGGAGGGGATAAGTCAATCATTAAGATAAATTTACGAATTAATGTTTTAAAATACTAAAGTTTTTATTGCGAGTAAGAAATTTTTAAGTTATTTCGAAGGCAAGGAGATGTTAACATCCACTCCCTTTAATACGCCTTTAGCAACTGCGGATCCAGCTTTGGGGCAGGTCACTCTTGGGAAAGGAGGGGGGGGGGGCAAAGTGAAATTTTAGGGGTCAACTAGTGGGAGGACTTGCCAAATTTATCGAACTCCAGCTGGCTTTTGTTTTTGGAGGAGGTCATTATAAGAAAGGGGGGGAGGGCAAAATTACAGTTTTAGATCCCACATTTAGTGGGAGGGTGGGGGGGGGGGCAAATTTATCTAAAAAAAGTCCCCGAAATGCAGTTTTAGGCTATTTTTGCCCCTCCCCCATGACCCGCTGGATTCGTGCCTATCTTTTGCCCCTCCGGATTCTCAAAGTGCCCCCTCGGAGCAAAATGTCTAAAAGAAAAACTTCTCCTCACAACTTTAAAAGCGAGTCGTCTTGGCGGCGAGTAGTTTATTTAAACCTTTCTCACTACTTTAACCCATTAATGCCTAGCGTCCCTTTTTAGGGACGGTTCAAAAAAGGGTCTGAATTTCCCCAAAATGCACATTTCAACCAAATAATAGTGTCCAATTAGTACCTTAGTATTGCTTCAGTTCGTCATTAACAGATTGCAGCACATAACCATTGTAAAATGTGTTCTGTAGCAGTTTTAATATGACCTTTATCAAAAATGACTTCGTTCACAATCGCAAGAAAAAAAAGCTAAGTTTTCAAAGTTATTCCCAGCTTCCCAGTTTATGTTAACTGCTGATTTTAATTCTTCTTATAAAATGTCTTTTTAAATATTATATCGTAGGCAGAAAAAAAAATTAGTAAAAAAAGTATGTACCCTCTGGGGTCTATCGTAACTTTTAAAGGACGATTTTTCTTTCTTTAATAAAAAAATTACTTTTTACACAACATTTTTTTAATTATTTTTCCTGTCCATTAAACACTGTTTGTAACCAGTATACAAAATATCTTTGGAAAAAAAAGTCAGGCATTAATGGGTTAAAGCTCGTGCAGTGCCGGGCCACGCAGCTAGTAGGAAATAAACGAGTTGGAGGCAAAAATCCTTTTATAGAGCAAAGAGATCCAACAAAAACTGGTAGCTAATGGGAAACTAGAACACCAGCGAGCGACCGCACTTGGTACACCAGTTTTTGTTCGCTCCCTTTGCTCTATAAAGGGATTTTTGCCCCCAGCTCGTATAATTCCTATTCCATGCTGACGAGTGCATAATAAGCACGAAACTGCAGTCCATGGATGGAATAAACATTGGATGTATGTACATTTGAATGCATATTTTTTCGTATGTTTGTTCCTTATGAGTGATTCCATACCAACTCACTTGAAACAAGAAGTTCTGTCAAGAACTAAACGAGCCTACTTTCCCGTACATCGACATCGGCACTCTAGCATCTAATCAATATTCTCTTGAATATCTGAAACTGAAAATTATGTCAAACATACCTTTGTAGCACTTAAAGCTGATTTCTAAAAGCAAAATATACCCCTCTCATCAGATGAAATGGACACGTAAAAAGTAAATAAACGAGTAAATAAAGTTTTGTCGCACCTTTTAAAGAATGTAACTGTTATAGTTCTTCCGTAGAAAAATTTCAATCGTTTTCAAAAGAAAATAAAAATAATAAATAAAATAAAAGTACGAAGAACATCAAAACACATTTTATCAAAGAAAGAAAAAAAACCTCGTTCGTCAATAAAATGTCTCGAATTTTATTTTTAATCCGTTGCCAGTTGTTAAATATAAACAAAGAATAAAATGCTCTAGTGAATGAACAATTTTTGTAATAAAAAAAAAAAAATTATCGTCTGCCAAAAAAAAAAAAATAAAATAAAAATAATAATAATTAATTAAACAAAAAAAAAATGAATAAATAAACCAAAAATCTTCTGCCCAGTCAGTCATTTTTTTCTGAGCCTGCATTTCCGCCATGTTTGCGGAGTCGGGGTCAGAGTCCTCACAGAAGATTTTTCAGAAAAGTACTTAACATACATTTTTTATCAAAACCGTTTTCTTACAAAGTTAGTTTGAAGGAAATCCGCCTTTAAGTTCAGAATCAACATTCAATTTAAATTTCTCAGTAGGCGCTCATGTTAAAAAATTTTCTGAACGGTTCATCATTGAACGAAAAATGGTTCAAATTGAAAAGTGAAATATGGGAATGAGTCTCTCCGAGATCTTTCGAACAAAAAAAGTTTATTCAATTCAGACGGTTCACTTAAAAGTTATTAGGTGGAGAAAGGTTGCTTGAACGGTTCAATGTTGAACGAAAAAATGTTCACATTGAAAATTTAAATACGGTAATGAAGTATCCTTGCCGAGATCTTTCGAACAAAAAAAAGTTTGTTTAAATCGGACTGTTCACTCAAAAGTTATTAGGCGTGAGAGCTTGTTTGAACGGTTCATATCGAAAATGTAGATACGGGAATGAAGTATTCTTGATAAGATCTTTCGAACAAAAAAAAAGTTTATTCAATTCGGACGGTTCACTTAAAAGTTATTAGGTGGGGAAAGGTTGCTTGAACGGTTCAATGTTGAACCAAAAATGTTCAAATTTAAAATTTAAATACGGTAATAAAGTATCTTTGCCGAGATGCTTCGAAAAAAAAATTGTTTAAATCGGACTATTCACTCAAAAGTTATTAGGGGTAACAGCTTGTTTGAACGGTTCAATGTTGAACGAAAAATTGTTCAAATCGAAAATGTCGATACGGGAATGAAGTATCCTTGAAAAGATCTTTCGAACAAAAAAAAGTTTGTTCAAATCGGACTGTTTATTCAAAAGTTAGTATCGCGGGATTGGTTGTTCCCAAGTAGCACACTTCGTTTTTTAAAGGTTGTAAAATGGTTATTAACGTTGTAACAACCGCTTTAAAACGTTTATAAAACGTTTAAAGGTTATTTGTGCTACCTGGGTTTGAACGGCTCAAAGTTGAACCAAAAATTGTTCAAATCAAAGAATCAAATATGGGAATGAGCTGTACTCGCCGAGATCTTTCCAACAAAAAAAAGTTTGTCCAAATCGGAATGTTCATTCAAAAGTTATTAGGGGGGGACAGACAGACCGACCGACCGACAGACCGACCGACACACAAATTCCCCATCTCAATACCCTACTTTCAAATTTTTAATTTTTCGATATTCATTTTACCTCTTTATTTTTTTAACTTGGCGATATTTTTTGGACTTGGCGATATTTTTTAGATGCATTAAGCTACTTTTAATACTTTTTTCGTCTTTCTTTTATTTTTAACGGGAAAGTAGGCTAAAAAGAAAAGTTGGTCGCACGACCGACTCGGATTTTCTTTCAATTTGGCACACAGGTCGATTACATAGAGGTATAGAAAAGTCCAAATTTTTAGATTCCTACTCCACTTATTTTCTGAGATACATGCCCTCAAATTTCGCCCCGTCAAAATACTAAAAAAGGGATGCACTCATAATTATTAAGTACTAAATAATTTCTTGAGAAATTAATTAAAATGAAGGAGCTCTAAATATTTATCTCATAAGCAATATCCAATCTTGTGATTGGGATATTCCTGTTTCTTATAGCAGAATTTCTGGAATATCACATGAATATCAGGAAAATAAGGCCATTTCGTTTGATGTAGGATATTTTATGACATTTCATTTTATGGGCTACTAACTGAGCATGGTGATATAGAGCTATTAATTTCAGCATCGAATTCCATTTTACCTTATTAACAGTTAAAAATTTGCAAAAAAATTAAATAAGTAATTTAATATAAAGCAATGCTTGAAGAATTAAAATTAGTACTACTAATTTATTCCCATACTAATCTTTAAAAAACTGACTTGTGCTGTGCAATGATAAGAACTGACAAGAATAAGTTTACTCACTAAAACACTAGTTCACAGATACCATGCAGCATACATTCTATTTTCTACAAAACAATACTGAAAACAAAGAACAAGGGTATCCTCCTGTTTAGAAGCCAATCAGGAATATCCCAATCACAAGATTGGCTATTGCTTGTAAAATAAATATTCAGAGCTCCTTTCTTTTAATTGCTTTTTCAAGACATTCTTTAGTACTTTATAATTATGAATGCATAATGCTCCTGCATCGGAGAAATACTGTTTCTTGTTTTCATCAAATACCTAATTTATTGTTCAGTTATATTCAATAAATTAAATTTCATGACATATTGGGTAGATAATACATCTATTAAAAAATGTATCATTATTTTTTTGTTTAATTAATTTTAAGTTCATGAGTGGGGGAAAAAGCTTATGGTCGTCGCGAAAAACATGCGTATACTGTCAGCAGGATATCTCTTAATGCAAGAAATACAGAAAAGTAAACTGTTTTCCTGTGAATAGTTAATATATCAGTAGCTTGTTTAAAAAAAAAAATTAAAGTTTCTACTGCTCCCCCTTTATGAGCAAAATAGCTGCCAAGATGGCCAAAATTGCATTTTACCTTATGGCTTATCTTTAAGCATAAATATTTCCAAGAAGGAGTGAGAAACCTTAGTTATACATTGTGTAACCATTTACAGTAAACATCTATGGTTATGTCTTCTTTTTTTTTTAGAATAAATTCCTCAATGTTAACAAAATCGGCAAAATTAAGTTTTTGTGGTTAGAACTTCAAAGAGTACTGTACCTTAGCAATTTTCATTTTGAACTTTCTAGTATTTTTTTCTGAATGCCTGGAGTAACTAGTTTCCATAGATATCTAACACTTTTATATTACATGAGTACAATTTTTTATAAAAAATGATTAAATAACATCACTTTTAGTATTTTGACGGGGCGGACAAACTTTGAGGGCATGTATCTTAGAAAATAAGTGAAGCAGGAGCCTAAAAATTTGTACTTTTCCATGCCCCTATATAATCAACCTGTGTGCCAAATTTAAAGAAAATCCGAGTCGGTCGTGCGACCCCCGTTCGGTGAGTTGGTATGGAATCACTCTTATACAAATCCAGTTTTTGTCGGATTTTCATAAAACTTGGCACAGAGACTCCTTGATACACTAGCGTTCACATAGGCTGGGGTTTCAGATTTAAAAAAAAAATTCAAAAATATCAAAATTCAAAATTTTTGTCTCAAAATAGCCATTTTCTTTCAATTTTGAATACATAGAGTAATAGAGATAAGCATTTAAGCGTACACTTTGATAAAATTTAACACATTTAAATATGAGTATTTTCCAACAAAGATTACGTTTAACAATGATAACATACGTTACGTAACAACAATCAATTTAAGGCTCACCTATTTCATTTTAGCATGAAATAAGTTAAATCATATATTCAAGGGTGAATACTCACGAAAGAAAAAAGAAACGTTTCTTCACAATTGGTATTGATAGTCTAAGATCCCACCGCAGTTTATCTACACTCATAGCGTACACTCATCACGTATATGTCAAATTAAAGCTGATTTTTTTCTGAACGTGATGCACTATGTCCGCCTATGTAAAAGTGCCCGAAACCTATAGGCAGCCTGGCCTAAACAGGTCACATGAATGTAGTATTTCTACACTCATAGCGTACACTCATGACTCATATATCAAATTGAAGCTAATTTTTTTCTGGACGTGGAGCACTAAGGCTGCCTATGTAAAAGTGGCCGCAACCTCTAGGCAGCCTGGCCTAAAGTTTAGGGTCCAAAATTTCAAATGGTTATAAAGGACGGAAAAATCGGTCGATTCCTTTGCTTTTTTTACTAAAATTATTCTTAATGTGAGTACTTTTTCGAAAAAAAATTGATGAACTTAAATTTCAAAAATTGTCGATAGGGGGCGCTTGAGACTTTGCAGCTAAAAACAACTACTTTTTACCGTTTTTTTTCATATTTTCGTAATTGATTCAAAAAGTTCAAACTCTAACTTAAATTTTGAGCCCAAAATATCAACTAATTTCCAGTTTTTAGCAATATTCGGAATAAACGTCAAAAAATGTGTTTTTCTGCTTTTTAACTTGTCCTTTCATGTAAAAAAGATTATTAAAATCATATGGCGATACTAATAATGTGAAAATAAAATTAAATGCACACTTTCTGAGTTGTAAAATACAAAATTTCTGGGTAAAAAAAAATGTTGGAAAAAAATTTATTTTTTCTTTTTTTTAGTTACGAAAGGGTTCATCTGATTTTATTTTAACATTATCAGGTGATTTTAATAATTTTTTTACATGAAAGGACTAGTTCAAAAGCAGAAAAACAAAATTTTTGACGTTTGATCCGAGTATTGCTAAAAACCGGAAATTAGTTGATATTTTGGGCTCAAAATTTAAGTTAGAGTTTTAACTCTTTGAATCAAGTACGAAAATATGAAAACAAACGGTAAAAAGTAGTTGTTTTTAGCTCCAAAGTCTAAAGCGCCCCCTATCGGCAATTTTTGAAATTTAAGTTCATCAATTTTTTTCGAAAAAGTACTCACATTAAGAATAATTTTAGTAAAAAAAGCAAAAGAATCGACAGATTTTTCCGTCTTTTATGACCATTTGAAAATTTGGACCCTAAACTTCAGGCCAGGCTGCCTAGAGGTTGCGGCCACTTTTACATAGGCAGCCTTAGTGTACCACGTTCAGAAAAAAATTAGCTTTAATTTGATATATGAGTCATGAGTGTACGCTATGAGTGTAGAAAAACTACATTCATGTGACCTGTTTAGGCCAGGCTGCCTATAGGTTTCGGGCACTTTTACATAGGCGGACATAGTGCATCACGTTCAGAAAAAAATCAGCTTTAATTTGAAATATACGTCATGAGTGTACGCTATGAGTGTAGATAAACTGCGGTGGGATCTTAGACTATGAGAGAAGCCTCAGAAAATCACGCGAAGTAAAGACAATATGTATGTAACTCTGAATTGAAGATAAAATTCAAGTTCTTTGAAAATATAAAAGTAATATATTTAATACTAAAAGCTAAACTATATATTACATGTTGCTGTATTATAAGTGCATGTAAACTTAGCGGATATTCAATAGTTTTGAAAATCTTCTCTTTAGTTTGATGAACTCTAAAAGCGTATTTTTTAGTTTTTTTTTAAAACTATATTTAGGATTATTTTTCAGGTGCCTGAAAACCCGAACAGCGCTCAAGACAAGACAATCTGCATCGACATCGATGCCATCTTGGACATATTGACAGACATATCTCTGCACCAACCAGGTGCGAAACACAAACGCAGCTTCACGGAGTCCCTGGTGAGGATCATCAATATCTGCTGCAGTTGCGACTACGGGGACAGCTGGCGTCTCGTCAGGCTCCTGAAGACAGGCACAGCGTCCAGCGACGCCGGCCTGGAAATAGTGGTTTCAGCCTGCATCGGGAGATTCGAATACTTGGAATACGTCATCAAGTCCAGCCTCGAGCACCGCTTCGATCTCTTCGGCGCCTTGTCGAATTCTGTGAAGGGACAAGAACGACATAGGATGCAGTTAATGCTCTATATCAATGCCCTGGTCCACGGTTCTTTCGCCGATGTTCTTGTTTTGATTCGATATGGAATTTCGCTCGATGGCATCTGGGACGACGAAGAGTCTGGGTAAGTCCTGATTTTTCAAGCACAAAGATGTGTATTGAATTCTGATACTGTAGCCGTAGCTTATGTGAATCACATTTGCTCTTAATAATTTTGATACACTAAAGCGGCTATTTTAATAAAGCTGGACTTTGTTCTGTTTTTACGATTTGATTCATTAAAGCTGTTGATTTAATTAACCACAAATTCAATTAACCGGCCTTCACTGTATAGGATCTTTGTTTCATTGAACTTTATAAAGAGCATGAACTCTAGAACTCTACTTCCATATACAATGCGGTTGATTCAATTAACCACTGATTCAATTAACTATCACCCCCTATATACTGATTTTTCAAAAAATCTCTTTATCAAGAAAGAGCAAAAATCTTTTCATCAAAAAGAGCGTTCGAAAACTTGGTGAGCTACTTTTTTCTCTAAATATTATATTATAAATTTTAATTAATATTTTATGAATAATTAATTTTATAACGTTGACTCATTTTATTGCTTGAAAAGTAATCTTGAAAGACGTTACATTGATGTTTCAATATCGCTGCCGACGTCACTATTGCACAAGTCGCTCTTAGTAGAATCGCTATATAGACAGGAAGTCGCATGAGAGCTTACAATTGACCACTTTGATTCTAATTTATTTACTTTCAATTTCTAGGGTTACCAGAGCAAAGTTTCTGGACATTGCCAAGCTTTGCCAAATTCACGTGTCGCTTAAATTGCTCAGTGTAAAATTACCAGAAAAGACAGCCACTCAAACACGTGCTGGATCCAAAATGGTCAGTAAGCTGATGCGTCGGCTCGGGGCTTTAGTTTCAGCAAACCCAGCAAAGTCTAATATCTTTTCCTATTTTTCTGTTCGCTGATGCGTCCGCTAGTCTATATCGGGGTTTTAGTTTCAGCAAACCCAGCAAAGTCTAATATCTTTTCCTATTTTTCTGCTCCCAACAGCTTTTCCAAGACAGCACAGATCATGAAGTCCTGCTTGATTGTCCACGTGATGCTATCCTACAGCAACCTTCCCGAGGGCGATCTGCGCAAGATCCTGATGGCCTGCATGGAGGCTGCACCCTATCCCGTGCCGACTGTGGAGGAATTCAGGCGGTACGAATCGATGTATTTCGGATCGGATGAAATGCACCAGAGGATGGCCCGCATTCTCCCAGAGTGGGCGATGACCCGTTCCACTGCCCCCAGGTCCTTGAAGCACTTGGCGCGGTGCAGCGTCCGTGGGCGATTGGCAGAAAGTTCGCAGCTGCCCAAGGGCATCGCCGAACTGGAGATACCTATGCAGCTGAAGGAATATCTTAGTCTGTAGATGTGTTTAGAGCATCCTCTGAGGAACATTCTGTTTTAAGCAATGTTAAGACTCATCCATTTGAAAGCGATGTACAGTTTCGAGGGTGTGTATAGTGTAAAGCTTAACCGCGGAGAGATGGAGCCTGACCTTGAGGCGGAAACTAGCCTCTACCCTTTAAAACAGGTATAATCAGCGAGAAAATTTATTTTTTACGCACTGAGTACATTAAGGTTTTTACTTCCTGCGTGATCTCTCTCATTGCTCCTATCATAAAATGAAGCGCTCCGTTTCTGCTTTAAGGTCAGCCGCCGTCAGTCCACGGTTTAGCTTTACCTCTGAAACGACTTTGACAATGTTTACTAATTTGGGAGTAACAGAAAAGTACTGTCCGCCCATGAAAACCGCACCTGACACTCGCGAACAGTCCCACTTCAAAAAAGGGTAGATGGGTTGCGGGTGATAACTTTCCGTAGTTTGCAATTTAAAACTTGCATTTGCTCTTTCTTTTTGACACGTTCAACTTAGCTATGTATTTGAAATTAACATCGTTCTACGTTGTTTGGTACGGCTCAAAACTCTTCTTATTATTCTTCCCCTTTTTGTTATCTAACCTGACACCCCTATTTTGTTTAAGATCAGAGACGACCTGACGCATGCGTGAATACGCGGAGGGTTTTACCTAAGAAGATCAGACAGTAGGTGTATTTGGTTCAGAATTGAAGGGTTTGGAGGATGAAGGGGTTATGTTCATTTTTTGAAAATACACTCTGGACAATCGTAAGCAATGGATGCAGGTCAACAAATAGAACTTAGTACATCAAAAAGTAGACGTTATTAGTAGGTAGCAAATGGGCTCAATAGACCACAGCTAAGTAAATTTTGTTATTATCTAGGGTAAAAACATTAGTTAGTAGATGTTATTAGACCAATTTCATACACACACTAACGACAAAACCAGAAAAAAAAAAAAAAACTGCAACAATACAACTGTGAACTTGAATTACTCACAATATCTGTTTCGTCACGTAACCCCTTCATCACTCAAACCCTTCAAATGAGTTCGGTTACTTTCATATAGTACTTCATCCACTACAATATTGCCTGATCTTCTTAGGTAAAACCTGCCGCGTATTTACGCATGCGTCAGGTCTTCTCTGATCTTACCAAAATAGGGGGTGATAGGTAATATAACAATAAAGGGAAGAATAACAAGAAGCATTTTGAGCCGCATCTAACAACATAGAGAACGATGCTCTTTTCAAATGCAACAGTTTAGTTGAATGTGTCAAAAGGAAAATACAAGTTTTAAATTGAAAACTACAGAAAGTTCCCGCTCACAACCCATCACCCCTTTTTAAGTGGAGTGGCTCGCTAGTGCTATAATATGTTTTTTTTATATACTACACAGCCATATCTCTTGACAAAAACATCGTGACGTTAGCCTATGAAAAATGAGCTAGATAAAACGTCACAGCCTACTTGGCGAATTAGAGGAGATCGCTGACTGCTTGTGAGCTCTTATTGGCTCCGCCGTAGTGACGTTCAGTGTCCAGTTAAGTTGCATTTAGGTATAGGTGCGTCTTTCACGGACGGACAGTAGTTTGTTCCTCTTTACTGAATTCCCCAAAAAGAGGTAAACATTAGCAGGATCATATCTCAAGTTATGTGTGCGCTGTAAAGAACAGCACAATGGCAGACGCGCTTGTATGAATCACGCTAATTTTAAACAGTTTTTGTTCAGAAAAGAGGCTGAGATTCAATAAAGCTGGATTTTGCTCTGTTTTTGACGATTTGATACATTAAAGCGGTTGATTCAATTAACCGGCGTCCACTCAGTCACGTAGCTAGAATTTTTTATAGGGGGGGGGGGTGTCCAAGTCTGCACGAATGCTAAATCAAAAGTACTAATTGTTAATTACATTAATTAATATTAATTCAATTAAAACTGACTGTTAAAATATGATGACTAAGAATGACTTAAATCCAACAGAGGATCTCGTGTTCTAAATGGATTCGGAAACAAGGAAAATTACCATTTAATAGGAATATTTAAAGATAATATAACGTTTTTCTTGAATATATCTATCTATCTACTTATATTAAAAACTGAGTATCTTTCTAACTATCTTTCTTTCTAACTATCTTTCTTTCTAACTATCTTTCTTTCTAACTATCTTTCTATGTCACGCTTCTTTCTCCTGAACGCCAATGAACTGAAAGTCGAGCCAGGTACCGATAGATAGGTAATTTTTCAAGCTTCATTAGTTTCAATTCATATAATTATACGATTTTAATTAGCGAAGATATCAATTAATAAGTGGTCAAATTTAAAGCGATTAAGCCTAATAAATGATTAAATATGAAAGCCATTGTTGCATTGCAAAACGTGGTTGCCATGAAACAGTAATAAAAATGATAATGCGAATTTGGAATGAAGGCTTAACTAAATCAAACACGAAACTCATAAGCGGGCGACTTACATAGTATTTTTATCGCTAGCTACTTGTAATATTTTGAAACATTCATTTGTTGAAGAGCCATCTACTTATATTAAAAACTGAATATCTATGTCTGCTTTTTTCCTTTGAGCGAGCTGAACTTACTGAAACTTTCCTCACCATCTTGAAGACGCGAAGCATCTCAATAATTCGAATGATTTTTTTATATAGGAAAAAAGTAAAGGCGTGAAGCGCCTGTAAGCGAGCCGCCTTGGCGGGGAGTAGTTTCTTTAAATTTTTTTCTCACTACTTTCAGGGCACGAAGTGCCCGTGCAACGCCGGGCCACGTGCGTGGTATGTCTTGAAATCGAATGAACATTAAATTATATCAAATAATATAACTTCAGAATGAGGTAAAAGTTAGAGAGGGGAGACGTAATGCATCAACATGCCGCAGGAAGCTAATCTAGCTGCCCTGGCAGCTAGTTTTAGATAAACTGTTGTTGAAAAGTGATATGAAGTGAGTTAAAAGGCAGTGGCTTTTGGGAAGGGTAGAGTCCAGACCCCCTGGACTCACCTCTTTGCTACGTCCCTGGTCCACTGCATTGTGAAGGTTGCCCCACAAAATTTCAAAAAAATTTCCCTTTGTTTCGTCAGTAAAAATATTTGAAAACTATTTCTTTCTATTTTGACGTCTGTGACGGATTTTTGTCCGCAAATTTGAAAAATTTGCCTTCTATCGCCCAGTGTAGTTTGTGATGGAATCAGATTACACGTGAACGATCCCTTCCCAAGTAGCACACTTCGTTGAATAAAGGTTGTAAAATGGTTATTGACGTTGTAACAACAGATTAAAGACATTTAAACGTTTTTTGTGCTACCTGAGCGGGAGTCGGATCAAGGGCGAATCCGGCTTCCGGTTTATGAGGGGTCATTTTCGGAACGGGAGGGCGTCAAAGAGCAATTTTTGTCACGCAAGAGATTGCTGTGTAGTATATACTAAAATGCAACGGGTTTCTTAACAAAAACATCGTGACGTCAGCGTGACGTTTGCCTATGAAAAACGAGCTAGATAAAACGTCACAGCCTACTTGGCGAATAAGAGGAGATGGCCGACTGCTTGTGAGCTCTTATTGGCTCCGCTCGTAGTGACGTCAGTGCCAAGTTAAGCTGATGATAATGTAATTCACTTCCAGTAGCGATTGCATTCGAAGCGATCGCAGTGCTGTTTCACTTGAATCCCTGCCTTAATAAATCGTTTGAAAAATTTCTTTTACTTCATTGTATATTCCTTACAATATAAATTCCAGCAAATATTTTGAGTGAAAGAATTTTAATTTTTAAGTTATCGTTTGCTGGTTGAAGTTTCTTGATGTTTACTGTTTTATTATGATTACTAGCCGTGTACCCGGCCCTGCCCGGGTTTCTGTGGGTGTAGGGTGGTTTAGTGAAACTCATTCATAAATTTCCCAACACTAAAGTGCATATCTATAAACATAATGGCTACTTCTGTAAACAATTTCTATGTTATGGATAAACTATAAAAAAAATAATGCAAGCTAAAAAAAATAGCAAGCTACAAATAATGTTTGAGTAAATAGGAAATGTTATAAGCTTGGTATATTAAAATAAATATATATTTACAGTATCAATCGCACTGAAATTAACCATTTCCAAATATTGCTCGTTAAATAAGTCCCATTATTAGTTTCTATCCTCGTGACAACATTGGTGAGATGAAAACATCTTATGTACCTAATTTAGAAATTTTTTTGACTATAAACACTTTCTATTCTCTAACTATTGCCAAAATCAATTTTTTTTTTATTTCACCCGGTAGCGATTGTTGACTCAGATAAATATAAAAATCCTTAGAAGGCAATAAATTCCATACTTACTCCAGCGAAGCCTTGGTTCAAAATTTTCAATATGATTACAATCAATATTGTTGCTGCATGGCACCAAATTTTTGCAACAATGGGTTGAAAATTTAATCATTTAATGGGGAAATGACATAAAATTAACTGTTTTCCATAATAACTTTTTTAAACTAAGCTTTTTAGAAATAAATTATAGCTTATCCTGTTCAATGTTACTGTAGCTATCCACGGTGAAAAAATGGTTAAAAACGGTTCAGTAGTTTGGAAGATTACACCGGACATACGTTTTCAAAAGTAGTCTTTTATGTATATAGATGCAGAATAACGTACGAAATTTCGAGGCTTAACACTTAAGTTTTTTAATTAATTGAACTTAAAAAAAAGTGCTCCAAATATATTTTTGCTGTGTGATTGTTTAATATTGGAATGTAATTTGCAGAAGTAACTGCTTTTTGTTGGGGGAAAAGTAAAAATGATAAGTTTTACGTTTTTTATAGCAACCCTACTCTCGCCAATTTTCTCTTAAAAAAAAGTAAGCTCAAAGATATTCTGCCGTGCTAAGGGCAAAACTGCCCTAAAACTTTTTGAACAAGGTCGTATTCGATCAACAAACCGGTGTTTCTTCGTTTTGCCTATTGCTTTCATGGCATATTTTTTTTTTCACACTTAAGAAGGGTTTTCATTATTCTTACGGTGTTTTATTTTATTAGCGTGATTTCATATGAATTTCATTGCGAGATTTTTTTTTTCTGCGAAGGAAAGGAACTGGAATTTCTGTTTGGGCTAGATATTTTACTATGTTTTTTAATTATGTACATATTTTTTTCATTTTTGATATCTGGAAGGGGGGGGGGGGGGGGGTATGGGGTCTCTTTCATTTTTTTGGCGAATTGTTTTAAATTGCAAAACGGTTACTCTGCTTTTAAAGAGTATGAGAGCATTTCAGTTAAATAAAATGATTATTTTACATCAAGAGGGGGGGGGGGTATTATTTTTTTTCTGCGAGGACGTCAGTGGCATAGTCGATTTGACTCCAAACTACCAGAAGCAGGATGGTGATCGAGCCGCCGAAGGCGGTGAGGTAGTCGCCGCGTGCGACGAACGGGGTTTGGTTAGCGAAGCGAGCAGTTGGCGGAGCCCCTAGTTAATTGTAACAAAAATCAACAGAATATAGAACACGAAATCAAATTTTATTGATTTTATATAGATTTCACGAGAAATAGACTTGGTAAAACCCTTCCCGAAACTACGGGCTGGTTACGGCCCTGGTTCAGAATCTTACTTTTAACGACAATAAACATTCAAAACTGAACGGCAAATATATTTTGACCATTTTTATTTACAGTTGCTGGACGTTATTTTTCTCATAATATGCTAAATATTAAGTAAAATGTTGTTGTTTTGTGCCAGCCAGGCTGGCAATTTTGGATGCGCTGCATCACCTTTCTAACTGTACAGTCATGTGGTGGGAAGTCCCACTTCCACAGCACACACATACCAAAAGGGTAGTCAACCATTCACAAAACAACAACTAACAACACATTCACGCGGATAAAGCACAAGAACAGGAGAGAGAAAGTACATCCATGCTCGAGCCGGAATTCGAACCCAGGACCTCCCCACCCTGGTCAGACTTCTCTGACCACTTGACATGGTGTCCAGCGAGTAAAATATTATAAATCGAAAAAGGAATCCGGAAAAAAGTTGTGCTGGTAAAAGAATTCAATCAACATTTTGGATAAAAATGAGCAAAGACTAGTTTAGGCATAGACTACAGTGCTACTCTGGAAAGTTGAGCTATGACCTTCTCAATGTTTTCCTCTTTTCGAGTAATAGTAAAGGGTAATTACTTCGAAATTGAATTTAAAAACTTTGACAAAGCAGCGACGAAAGTAACCCAGCTCAATTCAGTGCCAACCACCCTTTCCTATTACCCCCCCCCCCCCAAAGAAAAGGAAACATTTTCTATGTCGGAGACTATCTTACCAGGGAAGCACTATCAATGAAGTTTCTCTGTAATGCTTTTAAGTTCTGTCTAGCCAAATGTGGTCAAAAATAGCCCAGGTGGTTATTATTAGCCAAACCTGGCAACCCTGATTATAGAAGAAAAAAAAAGAATTTTAATGCGCAGACGAATAATTCAGTTGGTTCCTTAAAGTCGTAGGGTGTAGTCGAATGCAAGTTTCTCTTGTGAATAGCAAAGGAGATTCGGTTGTTCCCAGCAAGTTCGCATAGCTATTGTATAATGAATATAAGTGCATTTATCGAGTCCGTCACCAAAAATCGGACGTTTCATCAGTTCTCGGCGGATGTGGATTCTTTGCGGGTAAAAGCTGAAACGAAATCGGCCGATAAAATTCTTCAAGCGGTGTTTCAGGTTGGTTGCTTAGTTGATATATGTCACATCTTTTCAATTATCGAAAAATATCTGAAGAGAAAACGTTTTGTTATAGAGTGATTTTGTGTGTTTTAGTGCAGCAAAAATGTTGTGGTATAATTACAGTGCCCGCCGCTTTTTAAAATCACATTCGTTCTGAGCACGTTTGATTTTATAAAGCGGCTGATTTTAAAAACGGACATACATCTACACTTCAAGTAAAACGTTTAAAAGTTTTGATTATATAAAAAAGAAATGAATTACTGCATTTATATACAGTGTTAAATTTTTTAAAAAATGGTTAACTAAATATGATTTACATTTTTATTTGCACAAGGGTCTTAAAATATTGACGTATTGCTGTTTGACCAACATCATTTGAAAGTAAAAAATTCAACGTCGTTTACATTTTTCTTGTTAGTTAGTTCTTGTAGCTTCCAACATTATTCCCTCTTTGTTCTAAGACAGGGGTGGCCAACCCGCGGCACGCGTGCCACAATGTGGCACGGCAGAGCAGTAACAGTGGCACGCGAAGACTTTTTGAAAAAATTCCAAAATTGAGGGGAAAATGTCGATCTCAAAAATATTGATACAGTTGTGCTTGACACGAATGAAACTTTCGGTGGCTGCAGAATGGATTCTTGATCTACAATAGTTTCAGTTACGGGCAATTAAATTTTTTAAAAAGGTTTAACTCTGCAAGTAAAATTAAGAAACCAGATTGGACAAAATTCGATATGGATGCACAAATGAAGATCCTTAAATTGTTTTTGTTACATTACTTGAAAATAATTTGGAGAAAAAAAACTTCAAAAGTATTATCGAATTATTTATCACAAAGTCCTTGCCAAAGAATGAGACTTTTCTCTGCTAGTGATTCTGTGGAGTTCACTGTATTAACAAACTACGAATTGGAGCTCTGAATGTTTTGTAAACTTTTCTTAGGAGAAAGGGGAGAGCATGGCAAGTCATTCCTTCATTGAAATGTGCAATAGCTGTCCAAAGGAAAAACAGTCATAAGATTTTAGAATTTTAGGGAGTGTATTTTTAAAATGTCTGGAAGGAAAGCAATGAGGACTTGCTACTTAGGAATGAAGAATAGCAAATGAATTTAGCTACGTCATCTCTTATTATCCGGCGTTTAAGTAATTTAAATTTAAAATAGTACAAAAAAAGTTTCTTAATCAGTATAGGCCATCGACATTCTTTTATAATGAAACTTCAGTTTCTTTCTCTCTACTTTAGAGAAAAAAGAATAAAACATTAAATTCAATGATGAAAGTATCAACTCTTAATTTAATAATTTTTCAATGATATATGGAGAAAATTTTACACCTATTTTAAGTACTCATTCAGTGTTAGGTTTAATGATTTTCAAAATGATACAAAAAATTCATATCTTTTCAAATTCTTTGTCTATTTCTCTGCAAGACATTACTTGTAACCTTTCGGAAATCCAAATCGGAATTGCCGACCTTTGCATTGGTCAACACATATAAGAGCTTACTTCAACAGAAAGTCATCCACGTTATTCAGAAATTTGGAAATTTGTACCAACATTTTTTTTTTTTTTTCACGTTTACACACTTTAGCGTGAAGGTTTTTGCAACAAGGTTAAAATCAAAGATTTTCTAAAAAAAGTCCTAGCCAATGAAAAGTACGTGTAAATTTTGTTCAATTTTTAATTCCCCATTTAAAGTGTTTCTTCTCACTTAAGTACCTAATAAATACATACAACCGAGCCCCCGGTGCCCGCTTAGTAGAATGGCCAATTTGCTACAAAAAATTATTCTAAGAAGCGCGATCTCCCATTATTCGAGATCAAAACGACAAATTAATAGTTTCATACAATGAAAACTTATTACAAAGCGGTTTATTCTTTTAACTGGTATTCCAAGAAGCGAGATCGGCTGTACCAATATGTAAGAAATAAAATGTTTACCTGTATTACTTGTGTCATTTATTATTGTCCCTGGTTTAGGTTCGTAATTAGTAACCTTTTATTCATAACATAAAGAATAAAGTAATCTTTAAAACCATAAAAACAGGCCATGTGTACCTTTGAATACTCTCCACGCTTTTTGATTACATCATTTTTAATTGTTATTTACTAATTTTTACCAAGGTTAACGTTTTTCGC
>JAXGGA010008444.1:0-56916 GCA_038373865.1 Uloborus plumipes
TAAAAACATAATTTTTATTGAAAAAGCTTTGGGGGTCCAATTTTTTATTTCGAAATTTTACGGGCCATAAAAAACGCGGACAAAGACCATAATCCAGTAACAATAAGAGATTCGGCACTTCTTAACATTTGAAGCTAATGGAACAAACCTAAAATAATTTTTTCTATGTTGTATGAAGCGAGACGAAGTAGAGGGCGAAGGAAAGGTACGAGGGGCTCCGATTATATTTTTAGAAATTCAAGTCTTATAAACTTGATTGTTAGGATTGTCCCGATGGATTTTTTGAAAACAGATAAAAAAAACTACCCGCCTCCCCCCCCTTATCTACCAGCTCTTCAATTTTTCATAGTTTAAGTTCCAAAAACACAATGTTAGACAATTTTTGATGCGGTTATTGGAGGGGGTTATGGGGCTCTATCCTGAAAATTTTCGAAATTGAAGTTCTAAGAACAAAGTTCTTATTTGCAATATTCCATAGTATTAGAAGGAAGATTTAAGGCTTCTGTATTCAATCTTCCATTGGCGGCAAGAAGACTTGAAGTCCTAAGCATGTCAATTCTTAGGATTTCAAAGCCTGCTGGGCCAAAAGGTTCTCCCCTTTAGACTTTTCGAAACTGTAATTTAGAAAAGTAAAATTTTAACGATTTTTAATGATGAAGAAAGGGTGGTTAGGGTTGCCCTTATCCGAACATTTTCCAAAATTGAAGCTTTAAAAACGAAATTTTAAGCAATTTTCGATCTTTTAAGGTGTTTGGTATTTGGAGAATTTTCAATTGAAATTTTGCTAAATTGAAGCCCAGGTGACGAAATTTGTGATACTCCCTAATAACTTTGGCCGGGTAGAGGACTTCCGAGAAATAACATTTTGAAGACTTTTTTATTTTCAGACGAAATAGAAAAAAAAAAGAAGAAAAAAAATCAGGCAGAAATGAAATTAAAAACAAGAGGATAGGGCGATAGGGGGTGTGGCACACAATTAGCTGACTAACAATCTGAAGCTGTTGAAAATATTAAGCGTCGAGATTTTTTTATTTTTTAAAGAAATTAAGATATTTTCTCAACATTGGGTATTTTGGTGCCTTTTCCCAAGAGGCTTTATTTCCTTATCTTCAATAATGAAGAATATTTTTTAAAAAATATCAACTCAGCATTCTGGAGAAAGGGTGGGAGGAAGGGAGCACGATCATTGTGGGACCCCTCTGGTTGCGCCACTACAATAAGAAGCCTGGGTGGGGGAGGGTACTTTTATGGAAGATTTTGAAAATTTACCTTAAAAATGCTGGTTTTTAGTTTATTTCAGGGCAGATTTTACTGATAAAGTTTTTTAATTTCGCCATGGTAGTTTCAAAGCAAAAGAAATTGTAATGATGTACCAATAAATACCCAATTACGGAGTATACACTCATTCTTTAATGCAGCACTGAATAATAATTTTCTTTTCCAACTGCATTTCTTGGCGAATTATACTTAATTTCATTATTTTCAAAACCCAACCAAAAATGTTGGGGGTGCGGCGCACCCCCTGGCACCCCCGTAAGTCCGCCTATGTGTTTCCATTACGAAACTTCACCTAATTTTCTTAAGTAAATGCTCCATAAAATAAACTGTGAAAAAAAAATCTGGTATGGACCCCACACTACTTCCTTTTACGTGTAAATTTCTTAGTAGTTGCCTTAAGTGTTAAAAAAAGGCTTGGAGTGAGCAAGGTAGCAATTCAAATATTTACTCCCCTAATCTGCCACGAAACAGTGCAGAAAAATGTTTCACACTGGTTAATTTTCTAAATATTGCCGATTTCAACATCATTCAGTGAATTTTTCGCAAAATATCGCCAATAGCGCCAAGTTGAACCCAAATTCGAAAAAAATTTTTTTCGCCAAATTTGTCTCCAACTTGGCGATATGTCGCCAAGTTGGCGTCACACACTTGGCGACCAAAAGTTTATCTACATGTCGCCAAATGGTGGCGCAAATTCATATCACTTGAGTTTGTATTGAAATTAACATTGATTTACCCTAAAAAAGGGGTAAAAGACCCCTTTGGGAACATTCGAATGCAATCACAAGGGGAGGTGCACAACTAGACCCCCCTCAGAGTCTACATACCAAGCTAGAAGTTTCTACGGCATATAGTTTTTGAGTTATGCGAGCCACATACGCACATACATCCGCACATACGTACATACAGACGTCACGAGAAAACTCGTCGTAATTTACTCGGGGGTGGTCGAAATTGATTTTTCGGCTGTTTGTATGTTGTTAGGTACATATGCACGTGCTGACAGGTCGAAAAAAGTACGCGACATTCATTCAGGGGTGAGCAAAGTCAAAATTTAGACCGAAATTTGAGTGAAATTTTTTTCGTGATCACAATACTTCCTTTACTACGTAAAAGGAAGTAAAAAGGAAGAAACTATCAACGCGTCTAAAATTTTAAACGATTGACACTAAAAAATAATCTTTATTATTCTCTGGTATTTATTTGTGTACTTGCTTAATCAAAAGCCATTTAAATATCAACGGCTTTTCAACTAATTTATATTTCAAAGCATTTTAGTTTCTCGTTGTTCATAAGATTTTAACACATACTACGAACATTACCCGCTAATGAGTTTCATGTTTGATTTAGTTAAGCTTTCATTTAAAATTCTCATTATCATTATTATTAGTTTCATATCAACCACGTTTTGTAACAATGGATTTCATGTTTAATCATTTAGGACAAATCGCTTTAAATTTGACTACTTATTAATATTTCCTACTTACTCCAGAGAAGCCTTGGTTCAAAATTTTCATCATGATTACTATTAATATTGCTGTTGCGAGGCAACAAATTTTTGCAACAATGGATTGAAAATTTAATCATTTAATGGGGAAATGACATGAAATTTACTGTTTTCCATAATAACTTTTTTTCTGCTGAACAAATATCGTGATATGAGTACATGGTACCTAAGTTACACCATCTCCTATCGATTAAAAAAAAAAAAATCGTCCAAATCGGTTCAGTAGATCAGATGTTATGTACGAACAAAAAAAAAAAGTACACGCTTTGAATTGATAACCTCCTCCTTTGTTGAAGTCGGTTAAAAAAAAAGGGAATATTTTGAAGGAAAGATAAATAGGCGGAGGGGGCACACAATTAGTTAACCCATAATATGCAACTCTTAAAAAATTTTAAAAGACGATTTATTTTTTAAAGAAATTAAAATTCCTCCCTAATTTTTTTTTTAAATTAAAATCGCTTTTTCCAAGACATGTGTTCTTTTCTTCTCTTCAATAATCTACTTATATTAAAAACTGAGTATCTTTCTAACTATCTTTCTTTCTATCTTTCTAACTATCTTTCTATGTCACGCTTCTTTCTCCTGAACGCCAATGACCTGAAAGTCGAACCAGGTACCGATAGATAGGTAATTTTTCAGGCTTCATTAGTTTCAATTGATATAATTATACGATTTTAATTAGCGAAGATATCAATTAATAAGTAGTCAAGTTTGAAGCGATTAAGCCTAATAAATGATTAAATATGAAATCCATTCTTGCAAACCGTCGTTGCTATGAAACAGTATAATAACAATGATAATGAGAATTTTGAATGAAAGCTTAACTAAATCAAACACGAAACTCATAAGCGGGCCACTTACGTAGAATTTTTATCGCTAGCTACTGGTAATATTTTGAAACATTTATTTGTTGAAGAGCCATCTACTTATATTAAAAACTGAGTATCTATGTCAGCTTTTTTCCTTTGAGCGAGCTGAACTTACTGAAACTTTCCTCACCATCTTGAAGGCGTGAAGCATCTCAATAATTCGAATGATTTTTTTTATATAGGAAAAAAGTAAAGGCGTGAAGCGCCTGTAAGCGAGCCGCCTTGGCGGGGAGTAGTTTCTTTAAATTTTTTTCTCACTACTTTCAGGGCACGAAGTGCCCGTGCAACGCCGGGCCACGTGCGTGGTATGTCTTGAAATCGAATGAACATTAAATTATATCAAATAATATAACTTCAGAATGAGGTAAAAGTTAGAGAGGGGGGAACTTATGCATCAACATGCCGCAGGAAGCTAATCTAGCTGCACTGGCAGCTAGTAAAGAATATTAAAAAAAGAAAAACAGCAACTTAGCATTCTGATGGGGGGGGGGGGGGGTACGTGCTCTATGAGCCCACCCACTGGTTGCGCTACTGGTCGTACTACTGCTACAATTTTGAGTTTTTTAACCCTTTAAATCCGGCAGAGCTCGGACCCAAGTCGCTATTTCGAAACCGAAAAGGTATGACCATATTTTTCCCCGGATATGTGGATCAATGCTGAGTGAAAATCGAGGAATCTGATGATAAAACACAGCTTTTGGTTGCTCTAGGGCCAATATAAATACTTTTTTTCTATATGTTTTGTTTTAGACACAAAAAACATGATTTTTCACTGGAAAATTGGGTTTTCCGGTCTTCATACATCTCCCGAGCAAAGAACAAATATAGTTCAAGTCTAAAACCCATAACTTTTCATTCATTTTTTCAGGAGACATATGAAAACCGTGAAAACCCCGTTTTCCGGTGGAAAACCATGTTTTTTATGACTAACACATAGCAAAAAAGCATTTATATTGGCCCTGCAGCAACCCAAAAGTTGTGTTTTATCATCTGATTCCTCGATTTTCACTCCGCATTGATTCACATTTCCATGAAAAAATATGGTCACACTTTTTCGGCGTCGAAATCGCGACTTGGGTCCATGGATTTAAGGGGTTAAAAACTCAAAATTGTAGCAGTAGTATGACATACAAGAATTTTGCCGCATTTTGAGCCTAAACAGAAGATGCTATCTCAAAATGCGCGAGTTCGATGGATTTTTAACCAGTATGCCACACTGCACCGATTCGGCGCTGGTTGCAGCTTTTTGCGCAATTGGTAGCTGGAAAATAAGGCTTTTAGAGCAGGATGATGGACGTTTTGGTGCAATTGTGCTTATTTGCAGAAGTATCCCGTTTTGAAATTAGTTTTTTATCCATTTCTTTTTTTATTCTCCTAAAAAACAAATGTAGTAACACAAAAGCAGGGGAGCTAATTTGACTATTCTCCATCTATAAAAAAATAGTACTGAAAATAAGACGTGATGAGCTTCAAAGAGCTGTATGAGCTCATGCATAACAACTCTCAACATTGTGTCATTAGGCAGCTTTTGGAAGTTACTGTCAACAGTACCATATAAAAATCTTTTTACATTTTTTCACAACTACGGAATAATTTTCAAAAGGCTCTGTGAATTATTAAAAGTGAATTGCAGGGAAAAAAAAAGATTAAAACATTTGAATTATTTTCATTTATGGAACGATTTTTTAACTGTGATAGTTGAAAAATGTGAATTATAGCAATTCAAATACCTTTTCTAGAATGGCAAGACATTGGCTACAATTTCCTCGTCGGAAATGATGGCAGAGTATATGTTGGCCGAGGATGGAATTCACAGGGCAGGCATTCCTATAAATATAACACCAGGGCTATTTCGGTGGCTTTCATTGGCCTTGGCCATAACTCCAAGCCCAAAAAAGTGGCTAAGATTGCAGCTGAAGCTCTGTTAGCCTGTTCGATGCTACGGGTACGTGTTTAATTTTGAGTTTATGTTAATTTCTTTAAACAGTTCTTCCTGAATCAAGTAAAACTAACCGAATGTGAGTGTTTATTGACCTTGCCGAGCAACGTAATGATTTTTCTCCCTAAAATTAGTATGAAAGGGCTTGAAAAATTCAGTTTAAGTGAATGTATAGGTGTAGGGAAACCACAAACACACACACAATGCTCCATATAAAAAGTCTCTGTAGAACTTTTTGTAAGTTAGAAAACAAAATCTTCTAAAAACTATCAATTGAAGGGCTTGGAGGATGAAGGGGCTAAGTAGTTACATTTTAAGAAATGAACACTCTGTACAATGGTAAGCAATGAATACAGGTAAGCAAATAAAACTTGGTACATAAAACAGTCGATGTCAATAGACCAATTTCATGCGCACACTAATAACAAAACCAGAAAACAAAAAATCTGCAACAATAAAACTTTGAACTTTAATTACTCGCAATTTCTGTTTTGTCATGTAACCCCTTCATCTCCCAAGTCCTTCAATTGTAAAATTGGACTACAAAAGCCATAATCATAAAATAAACCCTTAACCAAAATCGAAATTACTAATACGAACTATTCAAAAAATTTAATCATGAAAACAGTACTTTACAATAAAAACGAAATTTTTACAAAAATTGCAATTTTAAGAATGCACCCTTTTCAAATTGACAGTCAAGTCAGTCCTTTTCAAATTTATGCCGGTGAAGAAACTGATTAGACCATTGGAACCATAAGAATAATGTATTGAAATGTTCCATAATGCGCAAGTAATATTTTCAAACCAGAATCTAGTTGCCTAAGTGTCATAAATAATAGTAAATAATCCTGAAACAATAATAATAATAAAAAAAAAACCTCAAGAATAGTTTACACATTACTTTGTAATAAAAAATTGAATTCTATAATAGTTTTTCCTTGCAGGGGCATCTTTCCAAAAATTATACAAGCCATTTATTAGAAGACATTGAATGCACTATGCAACTTTCCCCAGGTTTGAAAAAATCGGCTCAGTATTGGTACGGCTACGAGGGAAAAGTTTCAGATTATATCAGATGCTGATATGAATTGAAAATGAAATATCTGAAAAACTGTTTTGGGTGAGCAAAGACTTATCAAACTGGAGAACATCTTCAAATTCAACAGAAAAGGAACAGAAAAGAGTAACTAAAAGTGTCCCAAAAATTGATGCAGAACATTTAATGCCTTGCAGGGAGTTATTTCACTGCTTCGGTTGGTACAATTGTAAATTTCATGCCAGTAGAAATTGTTAATAAAGCTATTATTAAAACAACTTTTTAGAAATAAGGTACTTTTCTGTAATAGGATCTGTCACTTGGTTTGGCGACAAGTTTTCTTTCTACCTTGGCAAAAATTGAAAAGCAATGCTTATGTCGCCACCATTTTTTATTCTGTTTTTCAACCTCTATATTTAAATTGAACTTTTAATGCTAATTAATGACTCAATATTATTGTTTGGAACTATACGTTTCATTTTAATGTTGAATTTCTTTTCATGGAAAATTATTTTATCTTTTATGACCTAGTTTGAACAATTGGTAGATTATTTTTCCTTTGATTGGTTTTTTAAAAGTCTTATTTAAAGGCCTTTTTGAGTAAAAAATCCCTTAAAACACAAAACAGAGAATAGTACAGTAAAGGAGTGGTTTTCATGTAACTTTGTCCAAACAAGGCAGTGATAAAGTGAAAAATAATGTATAAAATTAAAAGGACACAAAAACAAGCGTCCTTAAATGGAAAAGTACTGAAATAAAATTCCTGGCAGATAAAATTATGTTCAGCTGTTAAGAATGTAATGCAAATAATAAAAACATACTTTATTCGATTATATACAATGGTCTACACATTTTATACAGGTCACAGGTGTACATCAACTTCAGGCATTATATTCCACTGAACGTGAAGGGTCAGTGGGAAAGAATCTTTGACACTGAGTCATCAGTCGTTTCAAAGCCTAAAAAAAAAAAAAAAAAAGAAATTGGACATTCAAAATCAATTATTAAATTTTTTTCCTTTATATTAAACTGCATTTGAAGAGTTAAGTAAGGACATTGAAAGTTTGCTAGGTTATTCAAAAATAGTAGGCATGCTTTCTCAATATTGATCTGGAATCTCTTGAATGTAGTAATACGGTTTTAATGCACAAATATGCAAATTGATTTACAAACACATGTTTTGATGTTAGAAGGAACCTTTTTTTTTCAGAGTAGAAAACATAAATTTATAGATAAAATACAACCAAAGAAAGTTTTATTAGATGTCTTTTCATTTATAATTTCCCATTTTTGTATTAAAAAGCTAGTACTTCTGAAATACATTTTCAATTCAATTTGTAAGTTTGCAAATTACAAGAGGTTTATAACAATAATTTACTTACTACAACCTAAAAAAAAGGAATTAAGCTTTCTCTTGCAATAACTCGTTTTCAGGTGTTTATTTCTTGATTTAAAACAACAATGGAAAAAGTTTTTGGCTTAAATAGTTTAAAAAAAAAGTTTTTATACTTATTCATTTTTAAAGAAAATTAGCAAGTAAATTAATAGCTTTTTTTAACAAAAATCATTATTAATGGAGTTTTTCACAAAGATTTTATCAGCATATAGAAAAAATTCACTTAATATTTTCAATTTATCATTGGAAAATGCATGACACAGGTTTTCTATTGACATAGATAACAGCTATGCATTACAACAGCCATGAAAAATTAAAATTGTATTGCTTATAAATGCTAATTTGTTAATGGATATTTAAAAATACATACTTGAATGAATTTTCTTTGTGTTTCATCATTCAGCACATCTGTATTTTCATTGAGGTCAATACATTTTCAGTATTTAATAAACAAAGAATATTTTTATCACAGCATTTAAAACATCACATAAACATTAATAAAAAGCCATTAAAAAATCTCAATGCAATTGAGTTCTCTATGCCTCCTCTCTCAGTAATTACATTCATCAGTGGCGTAGCAAGGTCTGGTGGCACCCGGGGCGAAGTTCTGCTTGTCACCCCCCCTAATTAAAGTAACAATTTAATTTGATTTAAATTTTTTAATCATTTTGATTAAAAAATCGAATTGATTAATTAATCATTTTGATAACTCCTCTGTTCCGTTTGTTTTTATAAATGAATACATACCTGCAAAGATATTTTATGAACTAATTTAATGGGAAATAAAATAAGCATTTGTTATCTACTAAGTAGCAGAAAGAAAAATAATTATTATAATATAATTTGACAAAAATGCAATTATTTACAAAGTTTGTTCTCCAGCGAAGAACTACAACGTGAATCAATTTCAAGCTGAAACCTGTCAATACACTCTAGCATTGATCTTTTCAGCTCTTGATCCAATGCCAACGGTTCGTCTTCAGCCTTCTCTCCAGGCATCATTTTCTTCTTCCTAATTAATCTTCGTTTCACCAATGGAATTTCCCATCTGCTCGTAGACGCCGAGAAAAACAAATACAAACTTTCAAGTGATCCGAAGAATATTATACATGGTGGAACCGAGGCAAAAGAGTGCACTCCACATAGATTCAGAGAGTGGTTTGAGCAGGGTACAAACAACGCTTTTGGATTCAGTTCTCGAATCCTTGCTTGAACCCTTGAATGAGCTCCGGCCATTGTCAAGGCATTATCATAGCCTTGTTCTCTGCACATTGTGATATCTAGGGCATCTTGCTCAAGAACTTTTAAAATATTGGTGGTTATGTCGGTAGCTTTTTTACCTGCGAGTTGGAAGAATCCCAGAAATGATTCTGTTATTTGCACTTTTTTATTTTTGATGTGCACGTAGCGGATTATTTCACTTATTTTGTCATTGTGGGATATGTCTGGCATGCTGTCAAAGATGATACTAAAGTACTTGGCCTTTTTTATATCATCTAAAATTTTGTCCTTTACAATTCCGCCTAAAAGGGAGATGAACTCATTTTGGGCGGTTGGAGACAAATAACTGGTTAAAGTTTTGCCTGTCTGGAATTGAGATGACTGTTCTATTCTCAGCAAATGCTCTTTTAATACAGGATCATACACAGACAAAAGTTCAATCAACTGTAAAAAGTTGCCCTTGTTTTCGGCCAACATGTTTTCTCTGTGGCCAAGGAATGGAAGATTTTGCTTTGCTAAGAATAGCGTTACGTCTAGCAATCTTTTTAACAAGTCTCTCCACTTTTTCTTTTCTGTTTCAACAGCATTTTGAATGACAGAATCGATTGTTCGATTGGTGATGAGACTTGCTCTTAACGTTTTCCATTTCTCAAAACAAGCTTCATGCTGTCTTGAGTCTTCGTGGCTGTTAACTTTTGGATTAAGTTTCCACCAAGCGTGAAACCAGTAACGAATTTATTTGGATTTGCATCTGTGTTGAAGAGTTTGCAACAAAAACAGTACAATTTGTGACTTTTGAGAGAATACATCATCCAAGTTCTCAAAATTTTTTCGCCATTTGGTTGATTGATATAGAACCAATCAGGCGTCAATTGTCGGTTTGGACCTTTTGTCTTTTCCCCTTGTCTCTTCACTGAAGCAAATGGACCATTTTTGTTTTGAAGCATTTCACTTCCTCTTTTAATTATTGCAACTCTTAAGTTATCAGGAACAGGGAAAGGGCAGTCAGAAATGTCCGAAAATAAAACATTACTGCAAGTTTCTTCACATGCATTTTTATCCTCGTCTGATGTTATATCTTCCAAAATGTTTTCTTTTGAATTTTGATGACCTCCAGCCATTTCATTTTGATCATGTTCTTCTGAGTCTGCATGAAATTCCTGTCCAGTTTGGTTATCTATTTTGTGACTTCTGTCAGATTCTTTGATATCTTCAATTCGGCTCCCTGATTGTGACATTATTGGGGCGTCTCCTTCGTCTGAAACACAGTCTTCCAGGTTTTTTTCGTTCGAATTATGGCAAACTTCAGATATTTTATTTTTCTCTTGCTCTTTAGTTTCCGAGTAAATTTTCTGCCCAAACAGTTCATCTGTTTTGTTGCTTGTATTAGGTTCTTCGAGTTTTTCCGTTCTGCTCTCAGGTTCTGATAATATTGGGATGTATTCTCCCACGTCGTTAAGTTTTGTTGATGCTGAAGGTTTAACAAATTTCAGCATTGACCCAGCCAGTGACTGAGTTTCTAAAATTTTGCTCATCTGTCTTTTTTTTTTGCTGAGCTCCACTTGGACGCTGTCGCTTCATGGTGCTGTATCTGGAATGTTAAGAGTGTCTATAGGTTGCTTCGAAAAAATGTGTCAATCAATTGCATCTTATTCTTCGTTAACCCGTTCGGGACTGTGATCACGCCTGCGAGATTGCGCATTTCTCCCTTCACAGCCCGCCTGATCAAATACGCGATAAGCCTTTCCTTGCCACAGAGCCCGCGAGCACGCGGGCGTGTTTTCAGTTTGGAACGAAATATTTGAATTTTTAAATGACACTAGATGGCGGTTGAAGTCCGTTACTTTTTCTAAGAAGGTTCTATGGAATGTTGAGCTTCAGTTTATGCACTGAGTTCCGTGTTTTTTTTTTTTTTTTTTACTAAAAAAAAAGTACACGTGATGCAGTCTTTTAGCTGGATTAGTCATTTAGAGAGCTGTGATTTATGGCTTTTTCTTCTTCTGTTCTTGTTTATATTTTAGTGAAATGGAAAGGATGAATGTTTCTTGATTGAGGGTAGGTGTAAAAATTTCGGTCTTGCATTTGATAGATCGAATTTTGTACGTTTAGGATCAGCTTTATTTCAATCGCCATGGATGAAAGACTAAAATTTTTACACGAGGGTAGGATGTTTAATTTGATGAACAAGTTTGATATGGAAATGAAGCAGCTATTTTCGAATATTAGAGTCAATGAATCTGAGGCTATGGCATATACGGAGGGGAGGGGGGGGGATTTTAGTGCATCGTAATGACAAGTGGAGATAGAAGCTTCAAAGACATTAAGCAGTAATTGGCATCATATATTTTACACTTCGGTCGCATGCATTTCCTTTTTAATTTTTAATGTTTCATATATATTCTGAATAATTGCTGGCTAACTTCTAGGTTTTTAAACATTAAATACTTACATAAAAGTTTGTTTGATTGAATAAACACATTTTCTTCAAAAAACGCTATTTTTAAAAATTATATTTCGAAAATCTTTATTGTAAAACATTCAGAGACTATTAATTATTGTAAATAGTAAGTTTCAGCACGTTTTATTGATGTGATTGTTTTTTATGAATTTTTGAACGAAATTAGGCTTAACTTCAAAAATCGCCCGGGCCTGTGCGTGAGTCCACATGCGAAGCGCGCGGGCCTGGGGAAGCGCTTCTTCCTTTTTTCGCCGGTCCTGAAAGGGTTAAAAATAAACAGTGCTGATATACAATGGGTAATCCGTTTTAACTGTCATGACCCTTATTTTCACAATTGTTCGTCCTAGATGCATACTTCCAATGTCAAAAATGCTCAAACAGAGGTGCAGATTTAAGATATTGAAAATTTGAAGAGAAAAAACAAATTTAGTCAAAAATACGAAACGTTACTTTTATACGGATCCTAGGTTCCCTAACTTATATTTAAGGAAATCAAGAGCATAAAAAAAATTCGAATTCAAGAAGTTTGACATTAGAACGACCAATATTTAGCGAGATTGTAGCTCATCGTTTTGTGATTTACACCACTGTCTACACTAGCTGTCAATAACATCTTTATGGATGGAAATATAACCACGAACGTTAGTGTGACGGCTTTAGTAGATTGCCCGATTATCATTCTTCTGAAGGGCTAAATGTTTCAATCTCATTTTCTGCACAGGACCTTAAAGCTATAAACTCGAATCTTTCTTCGAGTTTTAATCGCAAACTTTCAAATTTTTGCGTAAAAATTACCTTTCAATGAAATTTTTTCCCCCCTCAGACATCAGTTAGGTGACTTGGAGTCTGTATGAAAGTTTTAATCCGTATTTTAAGTCATTTTGTTTTCCCTTCAAACTTAAAATATCTTAACTCAGCAACTTATTTTGAGCATTTTTGTCACAGTAAGTATGCGTCTTGGACGAACGTTTGTTAAAATCAAGGTCTTGCAAGGTGAAACGGAGCACCATATTTATCTTTCTATATATATCACCATATTTATCTTTATATATATATATATATATATATATATATATATATATATATATATATATATATATATATATATATATATATATATATATATATATATATATATATATATGTCACTACTTTGAGAGTGAAATGTCTGTATAAGTTTATAATACTGCGGGAAAAAAAAAAAAAAACAAGACAGGTGTTGAAAAACAGGTTGCCTTATGGTATTCTTTTTCCTCTTAATTATTATTGTTATCATCATCATCGTCATTATTATTTGAAACAAACTAAACAATAAGGCATACCATTGATATCTTCCAATTCACTCAACTTATTTTCAAGCCTTTATTTTATTCATGACGCAACCTATAAATATGTATTCTGCTAAATTTTTGTTGTAAAAGAACTTCTATAATGTGCAAAAGATAATATGAATTCTTTAACACTTTACTAAAAATTGCAAAAATTTGCTTCAAATTTAGTAGAAAGTTGAATTATTTTCTTATTATTATTCTCTTTTAAAACTCAGAAATGCTAAATATTTTTAGAACTGTATGTTTCAATCTTCTTTATGATAACAAAAATCTCCTGTGTAGTCAAAGTTTTCATAAGCGCACCTCATAAAAAACTTTAAAAACAAACTTTTACAAGTTCCCCATTCTTATATGTTTTTAAATTTATTAATTCATTCATTTTTAACATATTTGGTATTTAAAGATATGAGAAAAGGTTTGATAAAGATTTAGGAAGCGGACAACTTTCAGTTTGTACTAGCATTAGATTTTATTGTTTTATTTATTTTCTTTTACTGAAAGTTTTTAGTAGAACGAAAGAAAAACTTAATAAATTGAAATCATAAATTCATTTGGGAATATTTCAAATGTTCCTTAAAAAATATTGCTCTAAAACGTGATCACTGATCAACAAGCTTCAAATTATTTTATTCTCTCAAATGTGACAGCAGTTGATATTTTTACCCTTTTAATTTAACCCATTTGCGTCACACAGAAAAGTGAAAAATTCGTTCTTATCACCAAACATTTATCATTTTTTTTTCCTCCCACTCAAAATCACTCTCACTCTGATTTTTATCGCTACTATCAGAAGAAATCACCATAGAACGTCTACGTTTTCTAGATCTATTTAACACTTCACTGCTGTCGGAAATATAACCATCCATTTTTTTTTTAATTTTTCTATGTTATTTTACCCTGAAACTATTCGCGATCACCTCTCTGCATTGATTGAGAGCCAAATGCGCATGGGTATAATATACGCTCTGGTGATAAATGCCCAAGTGCAATGTGCGCATATATGCGCGCTCTGGTGATAGTGGCCAGGCAAAATGCGCGCATATGTGCGCTTATGATGCAAATGGGTTAACAAACTTAATTTAAAATAATTCGACTAAGTTTTAAAGCAAGATGTGAATTTTTTTTCATTTTTTGCTTAATGTCATTTTTAGCACCCAGATTGTTTCGATATTTTCAGGGACCACGCTAAGCATTCGTCACCTCGCCAAATACGACAAAATAAGAAATTAAGCAAAAAAAATAGCGGCTATTCAACAGAAATGAGTTGTATGGAACAATGATATATTTTCCTGAAGATACGAGTTAAGATAAAAAATCATTAAAACCTGGGCCCGATTAAGATATCACGGGGCCCTAGTCCAAATACTTTTTTTGGGGTCCCCTGCACTGAGGCTTTCCCAATTATAGGCATAGGATAAAACAAATTTAGGCATTGACTACAACAATCTTAGCCATTTGAGGGCCCCTAAGTTGTGGGGGCCCTAGGCCGCGGCCTAGTTGGCCTATTCAGTAATCAAGCCCTGATTAAAACCCTTCCCTTTACTAAAATCTGGGCACGGGCTTGAATTAAGTTCCATTATTCTTGTCTTTTAACTAAAAAACAAATTATTTGCAACGATTGCTAATCATACCATGATTTGTGATTTCAATCCAATACTTCCGTGATATAGATATATATATTTTTTAAATACATTAAAAAGAATGTTTTATTTGCAAAAAAAAAAATCGGTGACTTTCTCGACAAGTTTAGCATAAATTGTGAAAATATGTTCTACACTATTTGATGCAACTGCTTATCCCTACATTGTCTCTCTCTAAAGTATTTTTTATGTATTTATTAAAACACATTAAAAACAATATGAAAAAAATAATTATTTTTATACTTTTTTTTTTCAAAATGTAAAAAAAAAAAAAAATGGTTATCTGAAACATTTATAATTATCAAAACAGTAAAGTTTTGTGAAAAACATTTTTTGCGAAAAGTATTCAAGTAAAATATCAAATTGAACTGCATGAAACTTTATTTCAAATTATCTATTACATAACTGCGTCTCTTATAGAACTTGAGATCATTTTAAAGCACTGCTCGCAAATAAACATAAGCACTTTTTAACAGAATGCGCAAAATTAATTACTCATCAATTATGAATCTATTTTTAAGTGTGAATTAATTTGTTAGATGTCAGAAAGTAAGATTTCAAATGGTATCTTAAAATCTGAGATGATCAATTTTTTTTTATTTGACATGAAATGAAAAAATTCACCATCGAAAAAATTACTAATGATACATATATTATTTTTGAAGCTTGTTGCACAATTCTCTTTCATTTTACAGGCATGCCTATTAGATAATTCAATTGTTTTAAAAAAGAACTCAATTAATAGCTTTCTGAAAAGGTATTGAAGCATGACTTATACACTGTAGCATTAAGAAAAAGGACTTAATAAGAAGAGATATTTTTTTAAAATTAATTTACATTTTGAGATAAGTTATTGATATCAAAATTCTCTTTTCATTTAGCCCTGTTAGCGATTATTGTCACAGATGAATATAAAATTCCTAAGAAAGTAATAAATTTCCTACCTACTCCTGAGAAGCCTTGGTTCAAAATTTTCATTGTGATTACTATTAAAATAGTTGTTATGAGGCAACAAATTTTTGCAACAATGGGTTGAAAATTTAATCATTTAATGGCAAAATCACATAAAATTTACTGTTTTCTGTAATAACTTTTTAAAACTAAGTTTTTAGAAATAAATAATAGTCTATCCTGATTCCTGTTAATGTAGCTATCTACAGTGAAAAAATGGTTAAAATCGATCCAGTAGTTTTGAAGATTACCCCGGACATACATACAGCCATTTATGTATATAGATGAGGTTTCTGAGTAAACTTACTTCAAAATACAATTCTAAGGATGAATGCATCGAAGGATTACATTATATTATGGTATGAAGTTTTTATATAAGGGCTTTAGATTGCCATCTCTTCTTAATAAACAAAGTTTTTTTTTTTTTTTCCAAAGGGAAAACATCATAAAATCATTAAAAATGCAGTTTTTCATCACAGTACTTTTCTCTTTTTATCCATATAGTGTATTAAACTTTCAGAAATAATGTCTAAATAACAAAAATATCCCAACAACCCAATCAGTAAAAGCTAATTGTCATTCATCTATCAATCAAAATTGTGTCTGCCAGAACTGCAGGAAAAAGAAAATCATAGAAAGCAGAAATTTGCCTGATCATTTCAATTAAAAATCAGTAGGGGAAAAAAGAAGTTAAATATATTCTAATAAAAAAAGTTAATAAAGTTGAACAAAGTTTAACGAAATTAATATCTTCTGAAAGCACGAAAAAGCAGAAAAGAGTATTGAAAAGCTCCAAGGTGGGAAAAATTATAATAAAAATTTGGCATAAGTGAGGTGATTGGTATGTAGAGAGCTATATGTACAGCAAACCTACTTTTTGGACTGAAAGTGACGATTGTATATCATGGGAGGGAAATGAGTGTGAAAATATAAAGAGTTAAAAAAATGATTAATCACGAATGAAATTTGATGAAACAATTATTTTAAAGGTGGGGGAAAGGGGGGGGGGGAGTTGAAAAACTAAATTTTGCTGAACGCATTATGAAGAAATGGAGAAATGATTGAAACAAGATTAGAAAATCTAAATGAATAAAGAAAAGTTTTAAAAATAATGTGCTTTCTCAAATTTTTATAATTTATTTTGTTAAAAAAAGCAAAGTATTATTAGAAATAAATACCTTGTTACTTAAAAATAAAAGCAAAAATGCAACATTGAAAAGTACAAAATGCACAAGAATGCTGCAGAACGCGTGCTTTAACGTTACAAAAAACACTTTTTTCAAAGTTAAATTTGTTGCAAACTATACATATCAAAAGCTTTGTGAAAAAAAGGTCAAAGGTGAATTATACTAATATTTCTGTAAAACTATTTCAAAGTTTCGTGTTGCATAAAAATACAGAGTTATTACGGAAAAATTCTTCTTCTCAGTATTGCGAATATTGATACCGTCGGCCCAGATTAATCGAGTATCAGATAAACGAATGCCCCGTTTCCACGGATAAAATATCTCGGAACTGAATCTTTCCCATGCCATAGAAGCAATGTTAAAAATCCCCTCTTAGTTAAATAATATTTCTTGGAACCGACAGTATTCGTTTAAGCAGAGTCGACACTACTTCTAAAAAATATAACAGTAGCAGTCATTTGCAATAGGTTGCTTGGGTATTTTTTTTATTTCAAGCACTTGCCTCATTTCTTAAAAATATCACTGATCACATGTTCACAAAATCATTAATATTTACAATATTATTTGTATTTCTTTCGTCTTTGGTGTACACCCCGATTTCAAATTGTCAAAAGCTTGTTAACTAATAATGACAAATTTGATTACATAATTTTGCATTATACAAGGATACGGGCAATATTTCTGGAGAAGATTTTTTCTCTCCCTGTTCGAGCATGGATGCCCACCATTGTTACTCCAATAGGCCAAGGAGAATTTCCAATTGCCATTTCCAGATAAGCATCATTTGCCTATAAGATAAGTTTAGTTTATGCAAAGATTCAATAAAAAAGAAAAGAAAAAAAAAAGTCAATGACAATAATCCAGGAATCATATTTTATTTTGCATTTTCAATAAACAAAAAAATTCTCAACGTACCATATTTTTATTTAGTTAATTTAGTTGGTAATTAGAGTTAATAATTAGTAAACTGTTAGCTTTCCATGTAATTACTGTACATGAGACATTTCAATGAGTACTGAGCAAAAATAAACATTACATTTCATAATCTTTCCCGAAATTCGGCTCCACTAAAGCAAAGAAAACTCAAGTTCCAACTATTGAGCAACTGTATTAGTTACTTGTATAAAGTTACTTGTTTTTGTATAAAGATAAATAATAAATTAAAAACATAAGCATTGTTTCAGAAATAAGTTTAACAATAAAAATATAGCATGCAAAATTTCACGAAAACTTGTTTATAATAGAATAAAAATATTTACTTTCACATAATTCCTGTCAAGTAAATAGTTGACGATTAATACCAAATGTTCCAAAATATCTTCAGGGACATTTTCTTTTTTAAGCCTTCTGAACAAGGGTCTAATATAGTCCTGAGTTTGCGTGTAGGTTGCAGATGCAACTTTTCCTCTCATGGAAGTTTTATCTGATTCTGGACGTGAATTTAGCTGTTGTCCCCATAATTGTAGCAAGAACTAAAAAACCAAGTTGTTAATAAGTTTTTTTTTTTGGAAAATTTAACATTAAAAGATGTAAAGCAACATAAAATAAAGAAACACTTGACAAAAGTAAGGAGATAATGATTTGCTGAACTGTTCTCATTTCTGAATTTTATTCCGATAATGAATTGATATGACTTATAAATTTATGATACATATTACTTCACTTCAAACTCGAAGTCACAATTAAATACTTTTGAACTTAATATAACAACTAAAACATGTATAACATTGTGTTTCTTGGAACAGCCAAAAAATCCCTAAACAGATACATAGCACAAGGGGGGGGGGGAGAAGATTGGCTGTCTTCAAAACCCCTTCCAACTTTAGTGGTCATAGAAAAGACTAAAACTAATTTTGTTTTTGAGTGGCTCCACCAGACATCATTTTTTCCTACATCATTTTTATTTCGCCATGATATATTTTTTTACTGTCATTAATTCTTCTTTGCAAATCTATTATATTAAAAAAAATATATTAACATATAACTCTGTAAAAAGTATATACACTTTTAAAACTAGAATATTAGAACTCAATTTTTTGACTGTAAAAGTATGAACCACAGGTTTTTTTCCCCACAAGCAGCAAAAAGAAAAAAAAAAAAAAAAAAAAGAAAATACCTTCACACATATGTTTTTGTAAATTAACACAGTAATCTTTAAAACTGTTGAGATCATTGTTACAAAGAACTTCTTGAATTATGTTGAAACCTTCAATGAACTTCAAAAAATAAGCTGATTTATGACTATAAATAATTTTAAAGCTAGCAAAGTACAGACATTATTAAATATTCATTGCACAAGATTGACCACAAATAAGCACAGCTTAGTTACGAACAAAAGAAGCAAAACCTTATAGCTTTCCTTTCAGTAGGTACATCATTCCATTTTCTTGAAGGAGGTTGGAGGTGAGGGAGAGTCTAAGAGTATATATTCAATGGACTTAGTTGAGGCAAATTAAAGTTATCTACTTTGGAACTTTTGTAAATAAATTAATTATTTTGTTTGTTATTTTTTCTAATATTTTTAGTTGGATGTCATAATTAAATCACATTAGGTTATTAACTTTAGCTCTTGTTCTTCATATATCTCACTAGCTCCTAAAAAACAAAATAATGCAGACTGTGTTAAAATACAATGCTTTGTATCATTAGCGCAGCCAGTATTTCCTTCCAGAGGTAATTTTTTGATCAAAAGTTCTTACAGTTGTAAAATCTATTTCATTGAGATTGGAAATAATGTTTTGCATCCCCTATCATCACAAGATTTTACATAAGTATTTTTCTTGCTAGTTTCTATACAGAAAACATGTATCTTAAAAAATGTGCAACTACCCAATTTTTGAAACATACTCAAATAGTAAAAGACAAGGATCAGATATTCAATCAAATATACAAAATATCTGTAAAGATCATGATTAAAATTTATAAAGCCAAAAAAAGTTAGTGTTGGCTATAAAATAAGTTGATACTAGTACATTAAAATCCAAGAGAAATATTAAACACCATACTCACTCTTAAAAACTTCAAAATAACTTTAGCATCATCACTATCTACACCTTTTCCTAGCTTTTCACTAGCTTCAGACTGAAAAACAAAATGGTTTTTACTACTTTTAAGCCCAAAGTGAATTTAAAATGTTAAGGTAGACTGCAACCAATTATTTGAATGAAAAACACTCAGAATAAAAATAATAGACTCCATTCTAGAGTTTTGAATAACACTAGAATACAACAGAAATAAATTCTAGGGTATTAAAGCAAAAACATATGAAAATTTGCAATTATGATTGAGAAATTTTGAAAACTGACTTTTGATGCCTCATCCTTATACATATTAAAAAAAAAATCTGATAACTTTGAGCCCATAATGCTAAGCAGAACATTTTTCATATTCCTTCCAATTAAGACTTTGAAGTGCCTTCACAGGTCTCCTCCTCTCCTAATCCTGTATTGACAATTGCTTCGCCTTTTAATACTTCTTTGTTTTTGAGAGAGAAAAAAAAAAAGGCACTGCTACAAGTCAGGCTGGCAGGAGACTTAGAAATTACTGTTACACGGATTTTCGTAAAATTCAATTGATAACAGATTTTGTCAGCTGTTGAAATTGAAGCCCACAGAAGCAAAGAGGTGTAAGTACAAGAATTAAAAGGTTAGAGATAACTGGTATAAATGGTACCAGAAACTCTTGTCTGACTTGAGAAAATAGATGATAGTAGTAGCTCCGAAAGTTGTTGAACACTCCAATTAAAGCCTACCTACATTTAGAAATTCCCATAAATTTGAATTGGAAAAAGTCCATTATCTTCCCTTTTCCTTCCACTGCTTCTTCAATTCAAGTAATTTTCAAGGACAAAAATTAAATATTTCAGGACGTTCTTCGAGTTTGGAGTATTGGCAAAAAAATGAATTAAAAATCAAGGGAACCTTTCACGCTATTTTGTAGTTAATGATTCCTTTAGGATTAAAAAACAATTTCGAATAAAAAAGGAGTAAACTCAATACAGTATTAATGCACATTATTTTCCCAAATTATTTTGATGAAGCAACACAAGTTGTGCTGTGTATATGTGTGTATCAGTTCTCAATGTGCACAGGATCATGGATAAACACTCGGAGAACATTTGATTCTTAAAAATTATTCTTAATTTCTACAATCCCTATTAAAGTCAAATTGGATAACTAATTGAAGAGCCTTTTGTACTTGCATTTTAAATAAACGATTTAATATCTAACTTTTAATTTTATATTGAAGGAATTCAAAATAAAATAAAAACCTCAATAGAATGAAAGTTTTGTACTAAAAATTGAAGAATATGATCTTTCTGTTTTGTTAATTGGGGTATCTTTCCTGAGTACAAAATTTTGTTTAAAAATACAGGTATAGTTCGGAAGTGGGCTTACCTCTACCGAATCTGGGCTCTTTATTTTCAACATTATATTAGCTTTCGTTGAATGTCGTTGTTTGAAAACATCACAGTTTATTTTGAAGTCTTAAGAGTCATAAACATTGGCGAAAAAATACCCATGTTGTAACCAAGTTATAAACATTCACTACCCTTAAAGCAACTGGGTATAACAAACATTAAATCCTATGTAACAATATTGAGTAAATTAATTTGTGCTTGAAAAGTAAATTTGCGTAATCCAAAGTTTAAAGGCACAAATATAACAAATGGCTGCGGACATGTATTTCAGGGTTACAAGGGACCTCTTTGTCAACACAAAGCAGTGCGAGTTTTAGGATGAAAACTCATCTGAGAAAATCCTCGAATTTACCAAACTAACAATGATGAAAACAGTAGGGGGGGGGGGCACTTTTGTACCACTCTGTATACTAAAGAATATAAAAATTAAACATTTTTTAGCATAATTCAAATATTCAATGTGAGGTATTATACTTTAATTTCGTCCATAGATGTGCCTTCATCTTCTACTTTTACATCGTTCACAGATTTTCCATCCTCAGTTGTGCCCTGTGTTTTTAGAATTTCATCCAAGTAAGCTTGATCCACTTTCTCCATGGCTTCTTGAAAATCATTTCTGAAACCTCTGTCCACTTCAGGCTCCAAAATTTCCAGTCTCCTGAGCCTCTGGAACGCTTCAATCTCTGTTTCGCCAAAGAGTAGGATAGGTTCTAGCCTTTCCCTCAACCTTCGAACAACCTAAAACGCAATTGAAATTTGTTACTTGGCAAATCTTTAAATTCAATGCATTATCAAAATGTTCCATTTTTCAGTCCAATAATAACTTTTTTTTTTATTTTCGCTTATCAATAAATTTTCCTAATTCCGGATAAAATGACGTTATGTTTTTACAAAAAAATTCCAACAATCATATGGCTTCCTCATACACCCATTGAATTTGTACATATGCAAACATATCCACACACATAAACAGGGCCGCGCCAAGCCTGATCGGCGCCCTCGTGCAAATGTCTTCTGAGCGCCTTATGCATCAGTAGCGTTCGATAGTTAACACCAGCAGTGATGTTTTATTGACAAATATAATTTAGAAAAAATAAGTTTCGCGTACATTTTTTTTAAGAAAAAAAAAGCGTGAACAACTTGTGTTTTATCGAACTGAAACACATTTATTGAAACATACCTTTTTAGATTTAAAAATATGGTTACTGAAAAAAAATCACTGCTTGAAATGTTTCTCTTTATTTCAGAAATACTTGGTGGCGTTCCAAGCTCTAGTGTCACCTACTGCTGTAATTTGTAATGTCCCCCCCCCCACCTAAAAAGTACTTCCAAATGTCGAAAAACTCCTTCACACATAACATTATATTTTCATTTAAAATAATTATTCCCAATTTTTGTTCTATTTTTTAAGCAGTAGGTTTTTTTAAATATCCCGAAACATTTATTTCGTTATAAGCGTTAGAATAAAAAGAATATTAAGTTTTAGAAGCTCAAACTAAAATAATAGGTTTTTCAATAGTTGGATTTAAAAAAAGTACATGACAAAAATTTCTTTTGTGCCAAATTCAAATTGTTCATGTAACGCAATCAACGAGTAAATTGTTCAACAAACAGTTTTACTGCAATTTCCTAGATCGCTTTGCCTGATGATCTTATTCTTAGTCTTATTTCGATGTGCATTTATTAATTTTTTTTTTATAAGGAAAACATGCAATGGGTGTGTGAAACAAGATCTGTGTATTCTTTTAGTATAAAAGGTGCCAAATTAAAAAAAAAATAAATATTTCTCTTGGGAGTTAAAAAATGCGCTAAAATTAGCATATAGACAGGCTCGTTATTTTAAAGTTGTCCTGGGGGCGGGGTCAAAGGGTGAAAATTTTATCGGTAAACAAGAAAAACCGCGCCAACTGTTAATATATTGATTTCTCAACCCCCCCCTACAACAACGGGCCTGGTTTTTAAGAATTGCAGTCAACTCTTAATCATTTCAAACTAATATTCTATTTCAAATAACACTTCTTCATTACCATACCCCAAATAGACTTCATCATTTTACCGAAAATAAATAATTACAAAATTTAAAAAGTGTGAAGCTGGCTAAAAGTCAATACTAATTGTTATTATTGTAAGTTTAAAAAAATCTGCACATGCGAGAAGACACCCACACGACTTTCTTACTGCAAATAACTCAACAAATTGGGGGGTAAAAACAAAACGATGTTTTTGACATGGGTTATATGAAACCTATACTGTCAAGTGCTCTAACACCAGTGGAAAGGATGAGACTATTCTTTTATGCCCAATCAGTATATAATAAAAATTCATAAACAGAAACATTGGTAAGCTGAAATGTGAAAATCTTGACATTGAAAATAAAATATTAACCCGGGAGAACGCGCGTCTCCGAGACAAACGTTAGGACGCGCGGGGTCATAAAATGACCCCAAATCAAAGTTTCTTCCTACGCAGATGAAAACTTATTTATTTTCATATTTCTTTCTTAAAACTATATTACTGTACAATTACAGACATTTAAACCTATCATTTAGACAAAAATGTGATACACAAACTCACTTCTTTCTGCAGTTCTGTTAAAAGGCATGGGGCGTATATTTTTTACACAAAGCTCATATTAATTTTGCGGGACATTACATTTTATATAATTTACAATATTTATAACAACTATCATTCCAGAATTGATGATTTTAAAGAGAACTTGATAGATGTAAATATAAATGTTTCAACTTTTAATCGAAGGTGATTTTTATTGGCTTAATTTATTTTTATATTCTCTTGTGTTTTTATACTGCATGTATGAAGATCAACAAAATATTATTTTTATTATAGTTATACTTTAAGTGCATTTCACCCTGGTCGAATGAAAGGGAGATGATAATTTAATTGAATAAGTGTCCCTTTCATTCCATTTGATAAATTTCTAAATAAGTATTATTTTGCCATCATTTTTCCCTCTAAAAAATATTTCAGAAATATATTTACTAATCAGCATAAAGAATACTTTTTATATGGCTGTTTCAAAGTACAAAATTATTTTAATTGAAAAAAAAGCAGCAAACTGACCGTATCAGGCAGGCAAAATAGTTGATCTTTCAAGCAAACGGAAGGACGCGCGGGATCATAGAATGACCCCAATAACTGACCAAACGTGTCTTGGCTGAATACAAATGGCAGAAATACCTCCGAATTAGTAACAAAAGGTGAATGGGGGGTAGAAACTCAGCTACTGAGAAGAAAGGAGTGAACTGGTGTATAGTTTTCTTGGAATTGGAGTTAGAAAACTGCTTTGGGGTCATAAAATGACCCCGCGCGTCCTCCCGAGTTAATAACATTTAACAATTTAAGTGATTAAAAATATCGTTAAACATTTAACCAGAAACATAAAGGAATAACTCTGAATTTTAACTATTACTTATAAAACCAAACTACTACTCGTCAAATACTACTCTTAAAAAGTTTTCAGATTCACTTAAACTCCTATCGAGCGTAACGACCTGTTTTTCGTGTAGCCAAAAATCGGATCACAACAAATATTTAATTTTGGAATACAATATACATTTTTACATCATATCTCAAAGTTATTTCGAATTTAATAGCTCCTTGAATACACCATTGTGTTTGGGGAAAAAGAAGTATTTTAAACATCAAAGTTAATGTAGCTATAAATATCTCTCGAATTTGCATTTGATAAGTAATTAATCACACTTTTTTGTCTGTCAAAATATGACAATAGGATACTGATTATACTTCTGAATTTAAGTATAAATATTCCCCTCAAAATCAGAAATTGAAATCTTTAATATCCTGAAACTGAAATAACTGAAATCCTGAATAAAATCCGGATTCGTAAAAAGGCATTAAATTTAGTATGAAATACAAATGGCATTGTCCAAAGGTTTTTTTTTTTTATTAAAAAAACTAGTGTTTGAAGCAAAGAAGAGATAAACGCGTGATTATGGTCAAATTGTTCCTTTTTGAAACTGAAAAGTTTACCTAAACTGTTGTCTACAACATGTAAATATTACGCACAAGTAAATAACATGCAAATATGCTTACCGTATTTTTTTTATGTACGATAACACAAAGGAGTCGAATCCTCATGAACAATTGTTTAAAATACTAAAATGCATTGCACTAGAGAAAATCTAACATAGTATTAATTCTATTAATTCAACAGAAGGAAGAAACCTATTGAAGAGCAGAAGATTTGTGCTTGGACTCCTTTGCTTATAAACTTAGACATGCTGAAGTAGCTTACACGGCGCCTCTTTCCTAAGAAAAGTGCTGATGTATGCATTAACATCCTGTGTTTCCAGTGTAAAAGATTAAGCTTTTGAATTGCTTGTTTAGACAAAACAAGGTAATAATTTTTCATTTATGGGTGGGCAGCGAGACAGATTGCTTGTCTCATTGAGCAATGTAATTTCATCGCCGTTCGTTTCCCGAGTTCGTTTTTTGAAAAGTTCAATTTTATTTTCAACTTTAATTTTGAATTTAATTTTTTTTTTTTGTTCGGAGCTTTTTTGGTCGGTAGAGTTCGGCGCCTTTTAGGCTCTGGCGCCCCCGTGCGCCGCACGGCTTTGCACATTGGCACGGCTCGGCCCTGCACATAAAGATATATCTATATCTATTTATCTATCAATACAAAAATTAATGTTTAAAAATATTTATTGATCTTGGGAGCAGAAATCAAGCTTGCCAACATGAACAGCAAAGCTATATTAACTGATTTCTAAGTGAACTGAAGTGACTGATTGGAAGTCCTTATTTTCAAATGCACAGAAATTTCGTTAAAACAAACTTCAATTTATAAAGCCAACAATGAAGATCAATGGGGGCTTTATAAAGCTATCAACTTGCTCATTACAGATTCTTCCAATTAGCAGCTCAATGTGCCCACAACCCTACTAAAGTAGTATTTTCCCCTTATCTCCAAGTTTGCCTGAGATTTGAATAGCTTAAAACAATGACCCCTTGTCCTGCTTTTGCTATAAAAATGTAACCCATTACTACAATTCATTTTGATAAATTTAAACAATTGAGTCATGTCTCCCTCGTCTCTAATTTGCTCTTGACTATATATAAGCATTCAAGGCTAGAAACATAATCTAAATAAAAAATCCTATCTAAATTAATATTTCAACAGTATTTCTGAAAATGCCAGCTGTTAGTAAGCAGCCATAAAAGATTAAAAACAAACAATTATATAAAATTAGCAATAACTTCACAAAACAAAAACTCTTTTCTATTGAAACAAAAATTTATACATATATTCCATATATGGGTGAATATCAAGAAAAGTGCTAATTTAAGTCGCAAATTAATTTCCCAAGCACTTCCAAATAAAAACAAAAAATTTTTGTATTTTCATACTGTAAACTTCGTTGCACATACAATCCATAAGATAATTTTTTGATCTCGCTTTAATTCGTGACAGTAGAACTCTTTTTATTGCTTCAATGTCATGTCGGCAGCGCGTCACACATTTAAAACTCAAATTAAAAAAAAAAAAAAAAAAAAAAACGTGGATTGTAAAACATTGCAGCAGAAACATACAGAAGGAAATAACTTTTTTTATGTTCGTCTATAAAGATTAACTCTTGTGTTTTAGATTAAATGAATTTATATCGATAAAAAAATGCAATTTTTGCTTGTCACAAGTTTTCATAACATGACGAGAGCTCAAACTTCCGAGATGATAATTTCAAAACAAAACGTTTTTTGGTATTAAAAAAGTTCGCTGGAGGAAGCCATAATCTATGATGTTTAATCTTCGATCGAAAGTTTTTATTTCAGCTGCATTGAATTACAGGTAAGATTTATTCAATCTTGACTTTTCTGTTTCTATCAAATAAAGTGTAATGTCGGCAGGGGAAATTAAGATACAAAATAAATTATCTTTTTAATCTATTTTTGCATAATGGAAAAGAAACCTATTGCCATGGACATAATAAGGTGCTTGTATTCTCGAATACTTAATTAGGAATGTTCAGCTATCATTTTGCGGGAAATTTGTCCTGTTGGCAGCATGGAAATGGAAGATATTTGTTAGGAAACTGATGCAAAGGTTACCGATATTTTTTCGCAATTCATTCTTCATGTTATGAGTTCGTTGAGTTGAGTTTTAAAGTACAAAGATAATTTCAAGTGCATCGTTGCAGTTTGTTTTTTAAATGCTTCAAAAACATTAATTTTTCTGCAAAATTTGAGTTTTCAAACAAAATTATTGCCATTTTTCACCCTCTTTTCTTTTACATCAATATTCAGATCTTCATTCGTAACTACTGCACCCAGAAATATAATTTTGTTTTAAAATGGAAAACTTACGAACAGTTTATTGTTTTTAGAAAGAAAAGAAAAAAAAAAAAAAAAAAAAACCCTATTGGATTGACACAGCAAAAACTTAGAATACCAAAATGTAATTTCTTTTCATAAATCTTTAATAGGTTTGAAACTAACTTCCTTCCTTGGCAGAATTCCTTCAGACTTTTTAGCATTCAATGACTCATCTTCATTTCCTTTCTTCTCATTCTAAATGAAAATAAGTAGAAGTATATGAAATAAAACAGCAATATTTAAAAACATAAAAGCGAAAAATCATGCTTTCATTCACAATAAATGCTTAAATCAGAATTAAGTTGATATGACATACATAACATTAAAATTTTATCATGATTAAACTTAGATTTTCCTTAAGATCAAAATTAAATCCCAAATTTAGATCTTAATTTAGGTCTTAAATTTACTTAGATTTTTTAATGGATGTTCTCCATTCCTCTTTTCTTTACACATTCGTAGAATAAGTCAGTGGTGAACAATATTCATATATTTGACACTTCAAATACCAGTTAAAATTTGTTTGTTACATCAAATTCCTAGTCTTCCATCCATCTTAAACAAAGAAGTACTGTCTGCTCACAGTTGCTATGGATTTGGCAAACATCCAGCTAAGACGGGCCTATCTGAACGAAGGGAAAAAGTAAAAATGTAATGTGAGTGTTTGGTTCCTTTCAATACAACTCTGCGTAGTTTGGACTCTCACTGCAAAAGCTGGTGGAGCTGCCAGACTCAGGGGGAAAACTATTTCCAGCAAGTGGACAGTATACTGAGATGTTGATTGCATACAAGAGTTGTTGATAACTCAAAACATTCCTTTTCATATAAGATTGCTATAAGATTCAGTTACACTATTTTATCTGAGAATTTGTATGGATTGGGAGCGAGCTTCATGACTCGCTTCGGCTGCAAAAAGCAACCCCCCTTCATAGAACACCGGTGCTCGACACCCACTTCTCCAAAAGGAGTAAAAAGGTTACTTGTTGAAGTCAAGTTTCCAGATGACTTTTTATCACTTGGGGCACACACACAAAGACGTTAACAGCTGGTAAATCTAAAAAACTAACAGATGAGTCCATTTCCAAGTGTAAACTGGATGTTCGTCACTTTGTCCCATCAGTAGTCGGACAGTAGCTCCCTCAATAATCTCTACATAAAATCGGTAGAGCTTAAGATTGGTGAAATATTTAGAAAGTACTATTTTGGCAAAGTCTACCAAGCTAGGAGTAACTAAATGTTTACAAAAAAGAGGGAAAACAGGTAAAAGTAAAAAAAAAAAAAAAAACATTAAAATGTTTTTTCTCAAAATTTTAAAAGTCTGAAGCATCTCATCCTAAAAGAATAAATGAAGTATTGCACTCTTAGACATGGAAAATGTGAAAATTCAAAATACTCTTTCTAAAAGTTTACCTCTTTTCTGGAAATTTAGTTTAAAAAAAAAAATAGTAAAAGGAGAAAAAAAAATGTTACTTCATTGCTTTCATTTTCATCATTCTTGGGATAGTGCTTTTTCCAGTATTCTTCCTCTTCTTGCTTTAAAAGTTCCCCTCTTTTGAAGTACTTTCGTTTATCAGTCTGCAACAAAATGTTAAACATCGACATGAGTTACAAAGGCTTGATTACTACTGTATAATATAATAAAATACAGTGAAAATTAAACAACTAAATCACAACTATTTAAAAATTTACTTACGATGGAATGCTATTTTACTCACTTAAAATTAGCAAAGTTTCTTGGCAGATAATTAATTTTACTAATACAACTGATCCGAAAATGGTGCAATTAGTTGTAATACTGGTTAATTTTAACAGCTTTTTCAAAGGCAATGATAAAAGACATGCAAATAAACACTTAAAAAAAAAAAAAAAAAAAAAATCAACTCCAGTTCTGCAGTTCACTCCAAAACTTTCAGCAGAGTCTAAAGTCTTAGTTTTTGAAAAATACCTGCGAACAGGCTTCAATAGGGGCGGACTGGCTAACTTTTGGCCCAGCCGGCAAAGACATATTTTGGCCTGCCTTTAAAAAATGTTAAATTTTACTGTAACAATTACCTCGGGTAGCAAAGACTTGAACCTGCAGCTAATGCAAGCATTTTTTTTTTGAATTTTTTATTTTTAATTTTAAAATTTTTACTCAAAAATATATGTTGGCAAAATTAAAAAAAAAAAAAAATAGATAAGACAGACACTGACAAATAATTTGTATGCAATATATAGCTGTTAAGGCAAATGCTGAATTGACATCAAAAACTACTTTGTGCCAGATTTTTGATTTTATAGCATTTGGCAAGGTGGCAAATGCTTAGCAAGGGCATTGTGTAGAAAATTTTAAATGTATTGTGTATTTTAATAATACTGAAAATATCATTGTTACATTTAAATTCTTAAAGCACAACCAAGAAAGAACAGAATATCCAAAATTTCTAAGCTTTATGCAAAAATTATTATGTTTTTAAAATTAAAAGGAAATATTTGTACCTTCTTTCCCTTCAACAGTGAACAAAATAAAGCTAATTATTCTCCTTCCTTTGACAACTTTTGATAATGATTCATTTATTTTTTTGCAATTATTACACTAAAGCATGCTGATACATTATGAGATATCAGTTTCTGTATGATTTTACAAGAGGATTACAAAAGTAGGTTGCACTGAAAATGGATTTTGGAGCTTTAAAAAGACACGAACTTGTGTATTATATAGTAACACCCATTAACTAAGATATAATGTAACCAACATATACTACTTCGAGACATAACCATACAATAATGCTGCTAGAAAAAACATCAGAATTAAACGACTACGTGTTAAGCAGCCAAGTAGTTAGAACCTTATACATGCTCAGTAAATTAAACGATAGAAACCAGACTGAAACTCCTTAATTGTGTACTTTGAACCCATTGTGGTTTACTCGATGCTTCTTTTAGCAGAAAGAGAAACTTACTATGAGATTCTTTTCAGCTAATTGGCGTTTTTTGCGCTCAATTTCAGCTCTTAAAACATCCATCATTTAATTGTTTACAACCTTGTTTTGTTTCAACTTCTGGAACAACCGTTGCCAATTTCTAAATAAGAAATAACATGTATTAGCACTCAAAAAACACTTTTGCGTAATAATTACTTCCAACACTATGAAGGTCTGAATGCGTAATAAAATTGTAGAAAAAATTAGCTGCGTTTTTGAGAAAACTATAAAGCACTCAATCTAATATGTTTATCTGTGAAATGTGATTCAAAATTAACAGCATTCTATCTGGTATGGCAACAGAGAAAGTTCAGTTCACTTTTCCCATTGAAGCATAAAAATTGACACATTCAACAAATTTATTTTTAATCACCAATATAAAATTACTGTTATTGAAATGTGTTGCAATTTTAGTTAAAGTTATATTTTTCAATATTTTGTTTTCCCTCCTGAACGTGTACCTGTGGTGTAGTGGTTATCACATCCGCCTAACACGCGGAAGGTCCCAGGTTCGAGCCCTGGCAGGTACAGTATTATTTTTTTACATTTTGCTTTTTGAAGTACTTCTGACATCTAATCAATGCACCGGAAAATTGAAACATTGTCTTTTTGAAAAGGATTTCTTCAAAAGAGAGAGAGAGAGGGAAAAACAAACATCATGAAATTGCTTGATGCACAGAAAAATTCTGAAATTTATTTCGTACAGTTTTCAAGTTTATGAATGAAGTATAGAGTTTAATGATTGAACCGAAATATTTTTTCTCGCGTTCAGAAGCAGAGCTAACTCAACTTACTTAATAAGATGCACATCTCAAATAAATAATTGCTTGTATAAATGAGGTTGGATTAGTAACTTGACTCGTTGGCATTTTCAACCATTAATCAGTAACTTTTTTTAAAGACAAATAATGCTGGAAATGAAGTCTGAAATTAATCATATGTAATTAGTTTTTCATACGTTACTATAACTCATGAAAATTATTTTTATATTTCGTAATAGAATAAGTTAAACCGAATTCGTCTTATTCTTTTATTTCTTTCGTACAGAAAGCTGTTTTAAAATAATAAGAATAATAAGAAAAAAAAAAAAGAAATATTATTCTTTAATCAGATAGGTTTAGATCGAAGAATTCTTCGTCAGATGTCGCCACCAGTGAAAGTGATAGGATCCATTTAGCTCCATGGAAAGGACCCGAAAGGACCACCAGAACGACGAAAGGAATCGGCAACCATTCTGCTGGAACATAACTAAGGACAGTGGCGGCGCTAGCTATGGGGCAAGGGGGGCAATTGCCCCCCTGTCGGGAACGTCTTGCCCCCCCATCGGGGAAATTTTCGTGCTTCGTCGGGAAAAAATTTCCGACAGAAATTTGAGCCCCGAAAATGTTTCTGATTCCGACGGATTGGTAATTTTCTTCGAGTAAAATCAATCAACGAAAAAAACTATTTTTTTTTCTAAAACATCCTCAATATTCGACAAATTACACGATTTCAGACCAATTTCGAACACGAGAACCTTCGGGAAAGGTAGCAACAGTAGGAATCGGCGAGCTGCCGTCGTATCTCTTGGACGAACGTTAAGTTCTGCTGGAGAAAATTATTTTTGTTCAGGTTGAAAAGGGCAAATCTTCCTTTTTTTTTTCTCTCACCAGCGGTTCCCACCAGGGTTCCCACCCGCAAATCGCCAGCAGCATGGCAAACGGACATTCATTGTCACTTTCTGAGAATCTGATGATCATCAACGACAAAATAGCTGCTTAATTGTCCTAACATCATTTAAGACCAGCCGCTAGACACGTGTTTCTCTGAGGGCTTTTGTCACCCATCAACTGTCGAGGAGCGCGGGGATTAGACCCCTTTTTCTTACTTTGACGGTGAATGCCGCGGGCTCCCGCGCATTGCATAGCGAGCTAAAGAAGCGAAGCACGCAGCCCACCCAAGTTCTAACCCGAAAACTTTTCATTCACGAAGTTACTTCTTTCTTAGCAAGAATAAGAAAATTGGAACAATATTTGAACGAATTAAAATTTAACAGAATAGAACAGATGTAAATCATCTCCAGAACTCAAAAGTAACTGGGTAAGTGTGTTATAAACTTTTGGAATGCTTTTTTTTAACAATAGGAGCAGGAGCAGTTTGAATTTGATGTTTTCTTTTTTCTTTCTTTCATTTAAAAATGTGCACATTTAGATAGCAACGAGATAATAATTAAATTTACACACTTTGTGTGTTTGGAGGCGAGGGAACAAAAAAGTGTTGATACTTGATCGTTTCGCTCTTATTTTTCTCTTTCAAGCAGAATAGTTTATAAGCTAATTATTTTTATTTATTAATTTCAATTACACTTCATTTGTTTTTCATTTCCTTTTTTCGTTTCGTGTATCCTCTGAAATTCTCAATCCTCATTTTTAAGGATCCCCATTTTCAACCCCCGACGCAACAAGGAATGGGGCTATAAAGTTCACGTGTCTGTGTGTTTGTCGATCTGTGTACCTGTCTGTGGCACTCTAGAGCCTAATCGGATGGACCGATTTCAAAAAAAAAAAAAAAAAAATGTTTGAAAGGAGAGTTGATTGAGATTGTTCTTAGCTAGGTCGCGTCTTTGAATGACATTACTTAACGAAGATAGTAATTAAAAACCTTTAAAACGTTTTTTCCTATTTTTGAAGAGAAAAAATACTTGAAAAGCTAAAACAACGGTATCAAAAGAAAGAAAAAAAAATGCGTCTGATAGAATGTGTTTGAAACTTCCATGTTATAGCATTCGAATATTAACTAACGTTTTTTAGCAAATGCGGCTGAGCAATAAATTTATGATATTAGATATAGTATATTACGATTTACGATTGTCGGTAGACGGGAAAAGAAAACTCAATGATTTAAAATGTTTTTTTGTCGCCATTTTCTATTTGTTAACAATTAAAATACTAGTAATTGTATAAAGCAGTAAGAAACCGCTCCTAATCCAGGGCTAAATTGATTTTAGTATGAGGTATTAAAAGAATACTCTTTATTCTGCTGTTGCGATTGACAAATTTACTAGTAAGGAGTATCTTTCCTTTTCCGTGTTTACATTGTCCTCTCTAAAAAAATTAAATATATTTAAATTTAAAATTCTTTTGAGCAGTGTAGTTCATTTTAATTTGGGTCGGGGGTTTTAAAAATTTTTAATCTTTGTACTTGTACTATATAGGTTTAGTTTCATGGTAAGAAAGATTATCTTTCAATCGAATGCATCATAAAAACAATTGAAAAACTGGGGACAGGGGGGGGGGGTATCTAAATTTTTGAATTATACTTGTGCCCCCCTGTCGGGCAAGCTTGCCCCCCTGTCGGACATTTCCTAGCGCCACCTCTGACTTAGGAGGGAAAAGGGGCGAGGTAGTGGTTGTAATTTTTGGAAGGTTTTTGATTTTTCGAAAAGGGGTCTCGTTCTTGATGGGTGCTCCTGAAGAGGGGGGGGGGGGCAGGTTTGGGGGCCCATTGCCAGAGGCTTAGCAAGGGGTGGGCGAATCGGGCGACCGCCCGGGGCCTCGCGCCTGTGGGTCGTGGTGGCCCGATCGGTAAGGCATCGGACTCGTGTCCGAAAGGACCCGGGTTCGATCCCAGCCGATCAAAGATCCACCGTCTTGATTAATGGTGACTGGGAGGCGTTAAAAATGTCGTGGTCACAAAGTCCTCCAAGTGAAACGATACCTCTGGGGGTGCTAGGGCCTACGGTTTGCTCGACCCTAGGTTCTGGTTCAAAATTAAGAACAGAGCGCTCTTCAGGGCCCTATCCCGGTTAAACCACTAAGCTGGTAGGTACGGGGGACCCTGGAGGGTGAAATGAAATGAAATGGGGCCTCGCGCCTCCCGGGGCCTTGCATCTCCACTTTGCCCCGAAGTTTTCTCCATTCGAACTTTTTCCCGAGACAAAATTTTACAAAGTATTTCCGAATCATACAGTTGAAACCACTATTTTTTCTTGTCAAAAAGAAAAAGGGAAAAAAAAAAAAAAAAAATAGGGAAGGGGCCGTGTTTCGAACTTCTGTCCAAGGTTTTCTGAGTTTTTGGAGCGCTCTCTTATTCACTGTCCAGTTTTGGCTGAATCTTTACCTGCATTTAATTAAAGAACACTTGGGATTCCTAACCCGGTCAGTTGAACAATGTGACACTTTTTTTTTAAAGCGATGCCATAGGGGAATAGGGGCCCAAAACAGACTAAAATCGAGAAGACAGATTGATTGGTTTTATAAATTACCAACGATAACTAAACGAAGTATTTTTTTTTTTTTTACACTTAGGACCTGATTTAAAAAAGGGCCTGAGAGGTCTGGTCTACAGAGCCTGAAAACTGACTCGGACCCTTGCTTTTTAGGGGCCCCCAAATAGTTAAAACTGATTTAGCCAATGTCTGAAATTGTAAGGTTGACTAGATGGAAACCCAAAGAGCATAAGCGTAGAGACGGCAGAGGGGGGCATGTGCCCCACTCCCCCAACGTGCTGGACACTTAGGGGAGGAGGCGGGGGGCACATTTGAACGAACGATATTTTACCAAGTTAACATGAAGAGAAAAATCTGAAAAAAATTTATGTAGATGGTTATACAAGTACTATATCCTGCCTGAAATGTGAAAGTTTTAAACCATTTTGTCTTTTAGTTATTGTGGTATTAATCATCCCACACTTTCTTTGATTTTATTTATCTTGCAATGCAAATCACAAAAGATTCCAAATTATTCACTTTCCGTGCCGTTTAAAAAAAAAGAAATGCTTGGCTGGGCTAAAAATAGCTTTTCTGTTCACGCTAATTTGTTCCACTTTATACCGAAGTCTAACTGCTACTGTTTTGATCTTATATGTGCAAGGCGTAACGGTTTTTCTTTTGGAATGTTCGAGAACATTCTTTTTCAACTGTCATTGTTTTTCTAGCGTGGTAAATTTCTGGAATTTTTAGCAGTTGAGCTTGAGTTTTTGATGTGTGTGGACGCATCAGGTGTTCTTAACACTTGATGCAAAATGTCTCCCATAATGTGCGAACGTTGGTAATAAAATGGACATTACTTTTTTCGATTATGTTTTGTTCTCGTGCTTCATTTCTATTGGAATACGTCGCAATGGATTACTATGTTGATGTCAGCACCGAGGAATCATGTGAGTACAAATTTTGCGATATTTTTACACACACACATCCACCACAACACCACAGTTTATGGTGCCTCGACCAGGATTCGAACCAAAATTGAAATTTTTGGATTCGTTAGTTTGAAAAAAAAATTTTTTGAGTGCATTTTTCTGTAATTGCTTTTGATTTTGAAAAATCATCATGGCTCGTAGAAAACAAGTATCAGCTGATGGTGGTCAGGCAATACAGAATAACCAAACGGGGAACAAAGTCACAAACACAAATTCAGTTACACATCAAGCATCATCAAGTAACATGGATTCGCAAAACAAAACTCCATTTTTGCTCAACGTGACTTCATTTTCGGGAGATCCAAGTGAAGTGGAGTATTTCATTGAACAAATTACAGACATTATAAGCATAAATGAATGGGATAACAAAAGAGGAATTCTTTATCTCAAAAGCAAATTGATGGGTGCCGCCTTAAAATATGTTCTTGAAACACATGAGTTGCGTCGTGCAACCGAAGTTAACACAATCACAAATGCATTGTTGGCATTCTTTAAGCCCGTAAAACAAAAGTACACAATGAGAGATTTTCATTCCATTAGAAAGGATTCCTCGGAATCGATACTTAATTTGGCACACAGAATTCAACTCATTACTGCTTCTGTTTTTGATGTACAAAATACTGATGTTCTGAATGAAATTCGTCTACAAAAATTTCTTTCTTGCATTGATCGGGATCTTCGTGCTAAAATTCTTGAACTAAAAATAACATCTTTTGATAATGCTGTGAAACATGTCAATGCTATGCAGGAACTTATGTACACTGTACAATCCTACGATACTGACAAATTGTCTGAAGAACATGTCAGTACATTGGAAAACAAAATTGAATTGTTAGAAGAACAACTGAAGAACAAATTAGTTGAAAACAATGATGTAATTCAAGATAGTGTAAACAAACAAGATAATGAAGTAGAAAACATATATGCTTCAAGTACACGGTACAGAAATACAAGAAACTTGAGATCAACGTCTAGAAAAATTGTTTGTTATTTTTGTAATCGTGTGGGTCATACTAGACTGAATTGTTTTTTATTTAAGAAAGCTATTGCTTCAAATACTCGATTTCGTAGACAGAATCAAAGTAGAAATTTTTCTACAAATTCCAATTTTTATAATCTTAGAAATGGAAATGCAAATTTTGTACCACTTGGTGATCGCTCTCGTGGAAATTATTTTGCATATGATTCTGATAATTCTAGAAATGATTCTAGGCGTTACAATTTTCGTAATTCTAGTAGACCACAGCATACAGATCATATTTGGCAGGATAATGCACAAAATAAATATGATAACAATGCTCAAAAACATGTTTCGAATTTATTGGACACCTCTTTTGGTCGTCAAAAAGAACATAAAATTAACTATAATGACCAAGGTACACAGTCGTCTCCGAAAAGTCTTTTTGGGGAACACATGATAATTAACTACACAGGAGTGTTAAATAATTGGTATGCTGTCGGTGTGGTGGTAGGATGTAGTGTGTGCAAAAATATCGCACACAAGAATTTGCTATCTCACAAGATTCCTCGGTGCTGACCATCAAGTATAAGTAATCCTCTTGCGACGTCTATTCCCAATTTGAAATGAAGCACAAGAGAAACAAAACATAATCGCAAATACGGAGAAAAGACTAATGCCTATTTTTAATTACCAACCGTTCGCCCACATTAATGGCTAGAGACATTTCAGCCCCATCAAGTGTTCTAAGAACACTCTGATGGCGGTTATCCACACACATCAAAAACTCAAGGCATCAAACTCACTAAAAATTCCAGGAAATTTCTCCACGCACGGTAAAAAACAATGACAGTTGAAAAAGGAATGCTTTCTCGAACATTCACAAAAGAAAAACCGTTCTATGCCTCGGCAGCCACACTAAGATCTTATGTTTTGGAAGGTCCCAATATACTTTTATGCTCCATTTCTCGGGGAAAAACACATCCAAAACTATTTTTTTGTGATTTGACTTTAATTCGTCTTAAAGTGGCATTAATAAAGGAAGTTTTCATGCAATATTTTTTTTTTAATTGAAAAAAATCTAGTTCTTTATTAAATTAGGCCTAAGTTGAGATAAGGGGCACATGTGAACACGCTATGTTGGGGCAGATGTGAACAGTTCATTTGTGCCCCATAATGGTATTTAGTTATTTTAATTTCAAAAAGTGTTGATTTTTTTTATGTATTGAATAGTCTAATTAAGAAATATTGAATAATTAAAATTTTCCATACTCCATATTTAATTAAAATCTGAAAGAGTAGCAAAGAAAGAAAAGTTAAACTTTCTAAACTGCTGAAAAAGGAATAGTTAAAAATTGTAGTAAGTGACGCTGAGACCGACGTTAGTTTTAAAGACCGTAGCTATCAAGAAATTTGTGTTGAAGTCAACCTTGCACCAGAAAATTTAGGTGTGAATTACTTTGTTCTCGTAGAACTAACTACTGAAAAGACAAAAATTCATTGTGAATAAAACTTTTATGTTTCCAAAAACAGATGATTCATCGATGGTAAACACTCTGATGATATTCTGCTAAAATTACCACCGCCTACAATTTTAGGTGGCACATGTCGCTCTGCATCTTGTTTCTTTTCTGTAAAACTTGCAGGTTACAATGTTCGTTGAATTGAGTAAATTAATCATGTTGAATAAATACCTTGATAATTTGTCTCCTTCTATAAGCAGTGAAAAGATAATGCTTTATCAATCTTGACGAAATGAATATATCTTTTTTCTTGCCATGCATTCCAAATGCCTTCCAATATCTATTAAACTTAAAATCTATCCGGGATATTTAGCACTTATCATACTTCACAATGGTAAAATCATCACGTACGATTTACTTGCTCATTTGGAATGATACGTACTTTCTTCTTTCTGTTTATTATTTTTTTTTTCGTTGATTACTCCGAATTAACCATCACGGTAACCCCAAACTACCCCTGAACCTCTGTCGAAATTTGCGGAGTGTTAAAAATATTCATTGATTGGAAAACTATAAAATAAGCCGACATTAACGTTGAAATGAACTGAAATAATTGCTGGTAGGTTGAGACAATCCGATTGCCTGCTCTAAATCATTTGCATTCTCACAGTCACGAGGAAAAGTTCAGCTCACAGCAAGGCATAGTTAAAAACTGACAATGGTCACGAAACTGGTGAAACCACTGAACAACTAGATCGTATTTTTACAAAAAACCAGCTCAAGGTAAGAAACACTTCAAATTTGTTACAGCTAATATGTAATAGAAAACACACAAGTACGGGCTCAATATAGTAGCATTTATTCATTTTTTATGTACTTACGTCAATATTTAGGTCAACAAACGCTTGAAAGCTTCTGCGCCGCTTGCAATTCCAAACGCATATCTGTATAAAAATGATCAATTTAACAATCCTGCACCTACACAAGAATTTATATCGGGCGTACAGAGGTTGGGTCAATCAACAACCAAACTTGAATGGTATAAAGATGGGTTATAGGCATAGATATATTGAAGTAAATACCAATAATGAGCCACGTGCCTATTATGAGCTCCCGTTTTTGATTTGCGAAAAACAAGCTTGTAGAGCACTAATGGAAACAAATAAAATCTGATTGGTTGAATTCCTTTCCTTCTAATATACGAAGGAAAAACGTTAGTTAACTGTTGTCGTGTGAGCAAGAGGAATTTTCTACTTAGTAGGGTTTACAGGATGTTTCTTGCCTGCTCTGATATATTTCCTACAGAGGTAAATTTTCTTTCTAGATGTTATTTTGTTAAAAATACATTTTTGCTTATTGTAATGTATTTTATATTTCATCAAACATTTAATAGTTTGTGTAATGAATGTTTATAAACATAAAATAAGAATTATTTTTTTAAACATATAAAAGGTAACTCATTTTTGAGTCCTTTACTGTTCAAAGGTCTTTTAATGGGTATGTTTACCTATTACTTGGACACAAACTAATTAGGAATTTGATGTTTTGCTGTTACTTTTATACTTTGATTACACTTTCGGCATGTTATAATTTCAAAATATTATTTGCTAATTAGAACTAGTAGTGAACCATCTAGCCTATTATTGATACACCTCTGGCTCATTGATGGTACTATTGTGGATTTGAGGCTAAATGCTAATTAACCAAGTAGTATATTTAAAGGAAAGGCTTCATTACTTTTTTGAAATTGGTGCTTCTTTTATTAAATGCATCTGTTTTTCAGAAACTAATTTCTGAATATTTGGCTTTGAATTTGTGACATTTACATCAATTGCGCTTTTCTATTTGTAACGTTAAACAAAGCAACGGGCCACACGGATCAGCTCAGCTGGAAGGATGTGACCCGCAGGCCGTAGGTTGAGCCACACCTGATCTACAACATTGCAATAAATGTTATCGCAATTCAAGTATATTCTCTACATTTATTTGCGAAGTCCAAGTTATTTTTGAAAAGTATAGAAATTTTAGTTATATTTAAACTCTGTCAATCTAAAGATATAACTTTAGGAAAACTATGGACATACGAAACAATTTATGTGTGTGTCATCATTTGCTTTTCGTACTCAAAAAAAGCTGAGCTCTATCAAACTACTAATGCATTAATACAATTGCTTGAAGATACACATATCCGAAACGTACCAAAATAGTTAAAAATACATTAAATAATATCTGTACCGTTGCGCGGGTATTAGACATATTTAATTTCATTACAACAAAACATGCTTCTTCTAAACTCCTCGAAATTAAGATGGTATTAAATCTAAGCGAAATCTTAAGAATTGTTTCGGATCCCAGATCATTCTTAATCAAAACCGTGTTGCTTGGAGCATATTATGCACTTAATTGATTTGCTCAGAGAAGTTGTAACGAACCATTCTGTGATGCAGCTCTAGGAGTGATTTCTTAGTTCCTTAGGGTTGCAGCTTCTTCGTTTTCTGTAATGACTCTGGAACTGTACTCGGAAGTCTTAATGACGTTCGTATACACGTTCACTTATAGAATTCGTTTAGATTCAAGTTTTATTATTGAATTTGTAAGCGACCTTTTTCAGAGTCTCGGAGATAGGGCTTTGATTTTGAGAGTTAACTTTTGTATACGTTCAGAAAATATATTTTTATGTATCTGACATACTGTCTGATTGTCTTAGGTAAAACCATCCGCGTATTTACGCATGCTTCAGGTCTTTTCTGATCTTAACAAAATAGGGTTGATAGGTAAGATAACAATAAAGTGAAAAATAATTAGCATTTTGAGTCGTATTAAACAACGTAGCACGATGTTTAATACGATGTTTCAAATACATAATTTAGTTGAATATGTCAAAAGGATAGCAAAAATGCAAGTTTTAAATTGAAAACTTCGGAAAGTTCCCACTCACAACCCTTCACCCCTTTTTTTAAGTGGAATGGTTCGCGAGTGCTAGGAGGGGCTTTCACGAACTGACAGTTGGTGGCTTTTATGTCAATAATTAAGCTTAGGTTCTTCTTTTAACATTTTGTACAATTCTTGCTGATACACAAGTAGAAGGGATAACTCAATCATTAAAAATGAAATTAATTGTCAACCGTAAAATACATCGGTTACATGGCAATATAATTGAATGTTTTTATGAAAACGTATTTAAACGGACAGCGTGGAAGCGTAATCAAGCGGTTGACATTGAAACGTTACTAAGCAGTTATACGGAAACATAAATTTAAATGTTAAGTATCTGCCGAGAAAACGACACTCATGTCCATAAATTAAGGATAATTCAGAATATTCAGAAAATTGAACTCTAAAATGAATAAATCAACCGTAAAATGACTACACACATCTTCACAAATAATATGCAAATTATAGAAAGCAACTGGATAACGCCAATTGTGCGTCACAATGACGAGAGTGAAAGAAAGAAATCCATAAGGAATGCTAGCAATGAAGTAAAAGTGTTTGCTCGCTTTTTACAAGCCTTTAGGTGCTTTGGCAGCGTAGTAATGACCGAAAGGAAGCATTCTGTTTGGCAACGCTTCCAAGACGATGGTAACGTGAGTAGACGTTACAACTCGTCCTTGAGTGACAACACTGAAAGAGGCAGTTTCTGCTAAAAGAAGGGGGGCAGACTGAGCACAGCATCAGACCTATCTCGTCAGCTCTCTTCAGCTACTGGGACGACAGTTTCAAGGCAGACAGTCTAGAGACGGTTAGGTCAGATTGGACTGTATGCCCGTAGGCCTGTCAGATGTGTCCCATTTACTGTAAGTCACTGTCGCCTTCGCTTAGCCTGGAGTAGAGAGCATGCATTATGGACAACGCAACAGTGGGCCTGTGTGATGTTTTCTGACGAGTCTAGGTTCAGTTTGCAATCAGATTTCAGCGGATTTTGATTCACAGAGAGCCAGGTACCAGTTACCACCAAGAAAACATCGTTGAACGACACCGTTATGGTGGTGCAGGATCGCTCGTTTGGGGAGGAATTATCATGGGTTCCAGGACACAGCTGCATGTTCAAACTGGAGTCATGACAGGCCAAACCTATCGGGACGTCATTTCGGATCAACATGTACGCTTATTTCGGGGCGCCATGGGCGCAGAATTTGTTAATGGATATTAACGCCTGTCCGCACCGTGCGAACATCGTGAACGAACGCCTTGAATCGGAGTAGAACCCCTATAGAGGACAGGCCGACTTATCCGACATTTGGTTCCACGACGGCTTTAGAACCAGTCCCGTTTAAAGTGTCTGGAATTTCGTTAGTTTAATCAATGGTAGCTATGTCGTCAAAATACGCCACATTGAGTAAATCTAGTAAGATAGCTGATTCTCAAATTAAATACTAGCTTATGAGGAAATATTTCCGGTAAAGAAGCCCATTTTCATCCTTTCTGCTTGTCTACAATTTAAATGAATGAAATATCCCCATTTTATGAATTGGAACAGTTAAACTTCAATTAGGTCAGCCATCTGAAATTTATATATATATAGCACTAGTTTTCTTCAACGCGGTTTTTGTACACATACCAGTGGAACCACACGTGTCTTTTTGGAACCAAAATATCGGATAAGTCAGCTCCCCTTATATAGGGGCTTTAAATCGGAGGATATCACCCGTATGGATTAGCCAGCATTCTCACCAGACTTGAATCCAATAGAGCACGTGTGGGATATGCTTGACCGGCGCAATGCAGCCCGTCAACCACCTCCTACTTGACTATCGGAGCTTCAACCCAGGTAGCACAAATAACCTTTAAACGTTTTATAAACGTTTTTAAGCTGTTGTTACAACGTTAATAACCATTTTACAACCTTTAAACAAGAAGTTCTGTCAAGAACTAAACGAGCCTACTTTTCCGTACATCGACATCGGCATTCTAGCATCTGATCAATATTCTCTTGAATATCTGAAACTTAAAATTGTGTCAAACATACCTTTATAGCACTTAAAGCTGATTTCTAAAAGCAAAATACACCCCTCTCATCAGATGAAATGGACACGTAAAAAGTAAATAAACGAGTAAGTAAAGTTTTGTCGCACCTTTTAAAGAATGTAAATCTTATAGTTCTTCCGTAGAAAAATTTCACGATCGTTTCCAAAAGAAAAAAAAATAATAAATAAAATAAAAGTACAAAGAACATCAAAACACATTTTATCAAAGAAAGAAAAAAAACCTCGTTCATTAATAAAATGTCTCGAATTTTATTTTTAATCCGCTGCCAGTTGTTAAATATAAATAAAGAATAAAATGCTCTCGTGAATGAAAAATTTTTGTAAACAAAAAGAAAATCGTCTGCCCCCCCCCCCCAAAAAAAATAATAATAAATTAACCTGTTAACTGGGTATGACGAAATATTTCGTCATACATAAAAGCCTACAGCAATGGGCATGACGAAATTTTTCGTATATTCTTATTGTGCATTTCAGTGTTTTATATATTTTTATTATTGTGTTGTATTATTTACATACTGAGATGTGAATTATTATTTGTGGTGTGATATTACTTATCGCTGCGAAAAAAAAGTCCCCATTGTGAAACGAGTTGAGCAATAGCTAATTCCCCGGTTAACAGGTTAAACAAAAAAATGAATAAATGAACAAAAACTCGTCTGCCAAGTCAGTCATTTTTTTCTGAGCCAGCATTTCCGCCATGTTTGCGGAGTCGGAGTCGGAATCAGAGTCCTCACAGAAGATTTTTCAGAAAAGAACTTTACATACATTTTTTTATCAAAACCGTTTTCTTACAAAGTAAGTTTGAAGGAAATCCGCCTATAAGTTCAGAATCAACATTCAATTTAAATTTCCCAGTAGGCGCTCATGTTAAAATTTTTTTCTGAACGGTTCATCATTGAACGAAAAATGGTTCAAATTGAAAAGTGAAATGTGGGAATGAGTCTCTCCGAGATCTTTTGAACAAAAAAAGTTTATTCAATTCGGACGGTTCACTTAAAAGTTATTAGCTGGAGAAAGGTTGCTTGAACGGTTCAATGTTGAACGAAAAAATGTTCAAACTGAAAATTTAAATACGGTAATGAAGCATGATTGCCGAGATCTTTCGAACAAAAAAAGTTTGTTTAAATCAGACTGTTCACTCAAAAGTTATTAGGGGTGAGAGCTTGTTTGAACGGTTCAATGTTGAACGAAAAAATGGTCAAATCGAAAATTTAAAAACGGGAATGAAGTATTCTTGATAAGATCTTTCGAACAAAAAAAAAGTTTATTCAATTCGGACGGTTCACTTAAAAGTTATTAGGTGGGGAAAGGTTGCTTGAACGGTTCAATGTTGAACCAAAAATGTTCAAATTTAAAATTTAAATACGGTAATAAAATATCCTTGCCGAGATGCTTCGAACAACAAAAAAATTGTTTAAATCGGACTGTTCACTCAAAAGTTATTAGGGGTGACAGCTTGTTTGAACTGTTCAATGTTGAACCAAAAATTATTCAAATCGAAAATGTAGATACGGGAATGAAGTATCCTTGAAAAGATCTTTCGAACAAAAAAAAAGTTTGTTCAAATCGGACTGTTAACTAAAAAGTTAATATCGCGGGCCAGGTTGTTTGAACGGCTCAAAGTTGAACCAAAAATTGTTCAAATCGAAAAATCAAATATGGAATGAGCTGTACTCGGCGAGATCTTTCCAACAAAAAAAAGTTTGTCCAAATCGGAATGTTCATTCAAAAGTTATTAGGGGGGGGGGGGGGTGGACAGACAGACCGACCGCCCGACACACAAATTCCCCATCTCAATACCCTACTTTCAAATTTTTAATTTTTCGATATTTATTTCATTTTTTTTTTTGTTTCTTTTTGACTTTGTTTTGGACTTGACGATATTTTTTGAACTTGGCGATATTTTTTGGACTTGGCGATATTTTTCAGATGCATTAAGCCACTTTTTAATACTTTTTTTCGTCTCTTTTATTTTTAATGGGAAAGTAGGCTAAAAACGAAGTGTGCTACTTGGGAAAGAGCATTGATTGTTGAGTGGTGTAATATCCCCCAAGTCAGATTGATAACTTGATTCTGAGTATGCCTAGGCGTTGCACAGACTGTATTTCGTCGTTTGGAAGACACACTGTGTATTAGCTTTCATAATAACCGTGTAACATTGATTTTTGTAAAAATGATATATTTTTTTTGCAATTTGCTCCCGGGAGTAAAGATTGTAATTTTACTTGATAATATCAAACATGTAGCATCTTTTTTGCTATTTATTTTTTGTTTAATAAATAGTCTTTACAAATAAGTGGTATTTGTTTTGCTTCTGACTCTTTATTTGGCTGAACTTGCATTATCCTTAATTTATGGACCATGAGTGTAGAAGATAGTTTATTTATCTTAAGAGGAAGTAACTAAAGAAGGTATCTAGAAAAGAAAACAATTACGTAGTGATACTTAAAAATGTGAATGTTAGACAGAAAAACAAGTATTCCGTTCTATGATACGCGTGTAGTGTGAATTCCCAAAACATTGCATTACACAAATATGTATAACGCAACATGCTTGAAATATCAATCATTTCGCCAGAAAATTATTGCAAGTGTTTCCGTCCATGCTCCCATACAAGTTAAGAAAGCAAAATGTTAATTGCTTCGTATGTAAACTGCATTTTTATTTGCAAACTAAGTTTTCTTTTAAATTTACTTTAATATAAATCAATTTTTACTCTTTCTGGAAGACCTGTCGATTCTCTCAAAAATCAGTGAGTTTTAACATATTAGCTGAAAATTATTTGATTATATATGAAAGCAAAAAGAAATAACCATTAACAAATACTCAAAATACGAGCAATCGAAAAGCATGTAAAAATTGTTTCTGGACGCATTTAATTATTTGCCCTCTTCACTCTTTGATCAAACTAATGAGCCGTTAAGTCTGCCGAAATTTTAGAGAAAAGTCCTCAAAGTCTGCTAGTTTCAGTGATTAATTGCAGACATCTTTGACATGATTTGTATCATGATATCCTGCAACTAAGATGAAAGGGAGTTGAGATCAGTGCTCCATCCTCCTAGTCATGTACATGCAGACTGAAATTATGTGATCAATTTCTCGTTTAGTCCAAATTTGGAGCTTAAAAAAAGTCAGATTTTATGATTTTATACTTTAATTATACGGGAGGACAACGGCAAATAATTTTTGTGACAAAAATATGTCTAGAGATGCTTTTTCGTTTGCTACTTCTTTAAACTTTTCCCATTATTACGCTATTCGCGTGTGGTTCCCTGGTGAAACTCTTATTGCTAAAATTAATTTAGCACATCAGTGAGAGTCCGCAAGCAATGATGCTGGTCATAGGTGGCTGGTTGCCTGAAAAAGTGGGGGGCCAAAAGAATTATGAGGGGCTTCAACACTTCTGATGCTGACCTCCCCTCCCCCAGCAATATTTGCTAATATTGCTGGCTTTTAATATTGCTTATTAAATGACCTTCAAAAAACACAGAATATGGCCACAAAAGTAAAGACGGTTCGCCATCATTGATTAGAACCTTCTGATTAAAAGTTCCAATCATATGAAGAAACGTGGAAAAGCCCTTTTTTTGAATTTTCACCTTTTGTTTTAGTGAAATAAATCGATCCGTTGAGTAACAGCTCATTTTTCAATCGATAAATTAATTTTTAACCCTGAAAAATGAGGGGGAAAGGCCCCTTTACTTATGAAAGTGAGGGGGCAGTCCCCCCCCCCTTGTCCCTGTACGAGCCGCCTATGATGCGGCTGAACTCGTGCAGTGCAGGGAAAGCTAGACCGTGAAGAGAAGGCGTGTGGACTGGAAGCCGAAACGGACCACTTCATTTTTAAATGGGTTGGATTAGCGAGAACCCGCGACTTCACTGCTTAGGCCGTTTTTGCAGATTCCACCAATTTCAAAATCAAGTGGTCCGTTTCCGCTTCCAGTCCACCCGAAATCTCTCCTCGGTAAAGCTTTAAAAGCTTTAGGTATGAGCTGTAAGTTGCCTCTCTAATGCCAGGGGATAAGTCAGAAATTTTAGCCATTTGGTACCGCATGTGATAGTTATTATGTTCTAGTAAAATGTTCGAATTTAAAAAGGTAATGAACAAATTTTTACTTAAGTGATTTTTAAGGCAATCAAATTTTGCTAATGACCCTTTTAAATTATAATTTTTGATATCAGCTATCACAAGTGAGACAAAACGTCCGTTTATTCGTTGAATCGGCTAAGACTCATGGACGGTGCAAAATAAGATCCTTACCTTAGAGAAATTTTAGTGTTGCAGTCTTTCTCACTCGAATGAACAAACCAACTTTTATGAATCTGTTTTTCTATTTTTTGGAATTGCTAATTTTCACACACACACACGATCAATCCAACTGGAGCAGTTGAAAGACTATTTTATTTGCGATGATTTTTAATCCGTTCCTGAAACTAACATTGGATTGTAATCCTCATTTGTTAATAAACACATTTCCGCACTTAGGTTATCTTGTAATGAAAATCCTGCTATGTTTTAAACTTATCTTCATCCACTTTTGGGCTTAATCTGAGAAAACCCATTCCATTTACTGACTGGCACACATCTGTCCCGTTAATTTTCTCAGCAGCTAGGTAGTGAGTATCGATCGGCTTAGTAGAGAAGTCATAAAACTTTTGAGCGGCAACTTCATTTAAGCCCACCGCACGACATGCTTATCGGTTCAAACCTTCCAATATTGAATTAGAACTGCCGTCCACGTACGTGCCAACTTGCCGTGGAGTGAGGGGCGAATTTTGCAAATTGAATGTGCTAAAAGTGGGCGAAAATGCAATTTGAAGGGTTTATTAGGGGGTCAAATTTTTTCTTCCTTGGTTTTTCAGGCAATTTTCATTCTTCGCTCACCATCGGCAGTAAAACCACGTCTCAAAAAATTTAAAAGGCACAATAATTCTTCGTTTGAAATTTACATTGAGCGTTGTTTCTTGTCATAAAACACGCTCGAGCTTAGTTTACACAAGTGGTGCGTGTGTGATGGCATAGAAACGAGAGAAATTCATACACATATATACAAAGACTTTATGTGGAGGAGTGAAAGTGAAAAGGGAATGTAGTCGGTCTTTATACTTCTGGTGCTGCTGGATACGTTATTTAATCCGTCTATCTAGTTCAGTTTTATTTTTTCCCTTGTTTGAGTATGACGTTGTTGTGTTGACTTACCACGATCGAGATAAGCTAACAAGAAGTTCTGTCAAGAACTAAACGAGCCTACTTTCCCGTACATCGACATCGGCATTCTCGCATCATTATTCTCTTGATTATCTGAGACTGAAAATTATATCAAACATACCCTTTTAGCACTTAGAGCTGATTTCGAAAAGCAAAATATACCCCGCTCATCAGATGAAATAGACACGTAAAAAGTAATTAACGAATAAATAAAGTTTTGACGCACCTTTTAAAGAGTGTAACTGTTAAGTTCCTCCGTAGAAAAAAACATCCATCGTTTTCAAAAAAAAAAAAAAAAAAAAAAATAATAATAATAAAATAAATAAATAAATAAATAAAAGTACAAAGAGCATCAAAACACATTTTATCAAAGAAAGAAAGAAAAAAAAAAAACTCGTCTGTTAATAAAATGTCTCGAATTTCACTTTTAATCCGTTGCCAGTTGTTAAATATAAATAAAGAATAAAATATTCTCGTTTTGTTTTGTTACAAAAAAAATCGTCTGACAAAAAAAAATAATAATAATAATAATAAATAAAATAAAACAAATGAATAAATAAACAAAAAATCGTCTGCACAGTCAGTCATTTTTTTTTTCTGAGCCTGCATTTCCGCTATGTTTGCGGAGTCGGAGTCGAAATCAGAGTCCTCACAGAAGATTACTCAGAAAAGTACTTTACAAACATTATTTATCAAAACCATTTTCTTACAAAGTTAGTTTGAAGGAAATCCGACTTTAAGTTTAGGATCAACATTCAACTTAAATTCCCCATAGACGCTAATGTTAATTTTTTTTTCTGAACGGTTCAATATTGAACGAAAAATGGTTCAAATCAAAAAGCGAAATATGGGAAAGCCTCTCCGAGATCTTTCAAACAAAAAAAAGTTTATTCCATTCGGACGGTTCACTCAAAAGTTATTAGGTGGGGAAAGGTTACTTGAATGGTTCAATGTTGAACCAAAAATGTTCAAATTGAAAATTTAAATACGGTAATAAAGTATCCTTCCCGAGATGCTCCGAACAAAAAAAAATTGTTTAAATCGGACTGTTCATTCAAAAGTTATTAGGGGTGACAGCTTGTTTGAACGGTTCAATGTTGAACGAAAAATTGTTCAAATCGAAAATGTAGATACGGGAATGAAGTATCCTTGAAAAGATCTTTCGAACAAAAAGAAGTTTGTTCAAATCGGACTGTTCACTCAAAAGTTAGCATCGCGGGACCGGTTGTTTGAACGGTTCAAAGTTGAACCAAAAATTGTTCAAATCGAAAGATCAAATATGGGAATGAGCTGTACTCGCCGAGATCTTTCCAACAAAAAAAAGTTTGTCCAAATCGGAATGTTCATTCAAAAGTTATTAGGGGGGGGGGACAGACAGACCGACCGACCGACCGACACACAAATTCCCCATCTCAATACCTTACTTTCAAATTTTTAATTTTTCGATATTCAATTTACTTTTTTATTTTTTTAACTTGGCGATATTTTTTGGACTTGGCGATATTTTTTAGATGCATTAAGCTACTTTTAATACTTTTTTCGTCTTTCTTTTGTTTTTAACGGGAAAGTAGGCTAAAAAGGCGAGCAGCGCATAAATTTAGAATTCCTTGTTAATTTTTTTACCAACTCTATCTGACTGTTTTGAGTTTTTAAAAGAGGTGTTTATCATGTCACGTAGTCAGATTTCTAATAAGCATGAACTGTTTTTAGAAGGTACAGAGTTTGCTAAAAATAAGGAACATTCCGATCAACCTGTGACAACAAGAACTGATGACCACATCAAATATAATAATGAAATCCAGCACAAAGACATACATTTGAGTGTTCAATGTGGTTAGATATTACTAACACTGACAGAGAGACAATGAGAAAAGTGTTCGGACAAGATTTGCATCAGAAAAAACTTGCTCATAGCTGTTATCAAAAACACTAACGTCCTGAGAGCTCAATGCGCTCTCTGTAAAACAGATTTTGGCAGAAAAAGGTATTAGTGTGTTCGATCACCTACTGTACTGTCTGTTTGCGTTTTGTGCGCCTGGGAGCCACGGACGCTTCCATCTGAAAAAGGGGAGATAGGTTTAGGATGCGCACTACCCTATGCCTTCAGCTTTTGTTCGTTTTCTACTTCCTCGTTGCTTTTCCCCCTATTTCGAGCGAGTCCGAGGAGACTTCGCGCGTGCGCAGATACAGCGGAGGTCGCACGAAAAAATTTTAGACAGTACTCACCAGATTTCACATTATATGGCATCTACCTGTTTCCATATGTGAAAAGTGAGTTCAGAGAACACAATTTTAGTCTGTAGTACAGATGAAAGCAAAAACGTCAGACTTACAAGGTATTACTAAATGATCAGCAGCTCTGCTTTGAACAGAAGAAATCTTTCATGCAGCTATGTATTAATAGGGAGGAAAGTAGGTTTAAGGGTTTAAGGCATTTGTATATGTTTTCAATAAAGCAAAGGTTTGAGACCTGTACTGTTACTTAATTGTCGCACCTTGTATATGTATCAAATAAAACGTATTATTTGTTTAAATTTTCCTCGCGAGTTAACATACAGACTTGCTATTGGCCACAATAGATAAAGAACTCACTTAAAAAGGAACATATTTCATAAAACTTTGCAAAAAAAAAAAAAAAAAATTGAAAACACTTCGAACAATGACTTTTGAATACAGTGTACAGTGCTGTCTCAAAAATGAGACCATGGTCGAGTCACTTTTGAGAGCAAGAGTGTCTCAGAAATAAGTACAGGCTGCATCATTTCTAAATATGAGGCTGCCTTTAAAATGAGCGCGTAACGAATAGGTTTGAGAATACGAATGTCTCAAGGGCTGTATCGTTCTTTGGCCGTGGTAACCCGATCGGTAAGGCGTCGGACTCGTGACCGGAGGGTCCCAGATTCGATCCCAGCCGATCAAAGATCTACCGTCTTCATTAATGGTGGCTGGGGCACGTTAAAAATGTCGTGGTCACAAAGTCCTCCAAGTGAAACGATACCTGTGGGGGTGCTGAGCTTAGATTTTGCTCGGCCCTCTGTCTGGTTCAAAAATAAGAGAGCGCTCTTCGGGGTCCTATCCCAGTTAAACCACGAGTTGTGGTAGGTACTAGGGGTGTGACATCGAAGGCAAAACATCGATGTTTTAAGACATCGATGTTGGGGAATGTAGACATCGATGGTATTGATACATCGACCAAAAAACATCGATGTTTGAAAACATCGATGTTTCAAAAGATCAATCTTGCTTATACATTTGAATGTACAGTCACTCAGTTCCTCCCCATTACGAGTGTCTTTTTATATAACTCAATATAGATTAGATATATCTTTTGTTTCCTGGAAAAACATCTACCGTAAGATATCGATTAAGATAACTTTACAGCAACTGTTAATGCACTGTATATCTTTATTTTTGTCGCATATTTTTGTAAAACTTTTTTTCGCTGAAATGTAAAACATCATCGAAAAAAATAATCATTGACAGTAAAACATCGATAGTTATTTTAAAAAAAAACAACTTTTCTTTTCTATTTGATAGGTATTGCAACTAGTGGTTGAAGAAAGATGAATCTTTTTTTATCGATTATTTTTATTGTTTTCTGCTGAAATGTTAAAAGGACATCGAAAGAAGAAAAAAAAACATTGAACGCGAAACAACAATCATTAAAAGACATTAAAAAAAAAAGTGAAAGCAAATTGAGATGTTTCAGAAATGTCGAGGGTAAAACATCGACAATAATCATAGATTTTTTTCCCAATGAGGTTAATATTGTAACTTCTGATTCATGATGAAAACTTTTTAATAAGTATGATTTTCGTATATTTTTCCTTGGTTTTCTTAACTGGAATGTAAAACATCGACAACGAAAACATCGAACCCAAAACATCGATGTTGGAAAAACATCGACTCTTAAACATCGATGGTAAAAACATCGACATCGATGTCGCAGCCCTAGTAGGTACGGGGGACCCTAGAGTTTGTGTGTATCGTTCTTGAGTAATATCTTAAAAATGAGATACATTATAAATCATTTTTGAGAAGAGGGTATATTTTAAAAGTAAGAACCGTTGTTATTTAGTTCTAAGCTAAATTGTTTCGGATCCATTTAGAGCAAGTGATACTCTCAAAAATAAGCTATTTTGTCTCCATTCTAGGAAACTTGTTTTAACAATGCTCTATAGTCTAGTAAACGAAGGTCAAAATTAGGGTGAAAAAAACAAAAAAACATGCAGTTTTGCAAATTGGCATACAGGTACAGGAAGGTCTCCTGATGAACATACTAAAAGTCCCCAGTGGTGAGGGGGGAGCTCGCAGCGCCACCTGGTGTTTTATGGGTGTTTTTTCAGTTTTCGTCTTATATCTCAAAAACTATTTACTTGCGAGAAAAAATGTCAATTAGTGAATTAAAGATCATAAAGTTATCTTTAAAACGCTTTTTTAGTTTTTATTATAGCTATAATAGTTGCCGAGATATTGAGCTTCAAAGTTGGTTAATTTTTGAAAAACCAACTATTTTTTCCATCTTTTCTATTTTTGGAGCCGCCTCAGTGATTAATTCGATATGATTCTTTTCTTTTTTCGACCTGAAGTAGTACAGGTCATTAAGGCGATTTGATTTCTTGAAACGGGGAGGCAGGTTGGGGAGGAAGGAAGCGAGGAATGAAGGACGACCAAAATATGTGCTAGTTCACTATTTTTCCCTCAACCATAGTTCAGCAAATGAAGGCCCTAAGTAAGGGTGAAAAAATAATAATATAGTTTTAAAATTTGCACACAGGTACAGGAAGGTCTCCTGATGAACATACTAAAAGTCCCCGGTGGTGAGGGGGAGCTCGCAGCGCCACCTGGTGTTTTATGGGTGATTTTTCAATTTTCGTCTTTTATCTCAAAAACTATTGACTTGCGAGAAAAAAAATCAATTAATAAATTAAAGAGCATAAAATTATCTTTAAAACGCTTTTTTTGTTTTTATTAGAGCTATAATAGTTGCCGAGATATTGAACTTCAAAGTTTGTCATTTTTTGAGAAAACGACTATTTTTCCCCTCTTTTCTATTTTTGGAGCCGCCACAGTGATTAATTTGATATTATTCTTTTCTTTTTTCGACCTGAAGTAGTGCAGGTCATTAAGGTGATTTGATTTCTTGAAACGGGGAAGCAGGTTGGGGAGGAAGGAGGCGAGGAATGAAGGGAAGAAAAAACTATGTGCAAGTGTACTTTTCACTATTTTTCCCTCTACCATAGTTTTTCCCTCTACCGAAGGCCCAAAATAAGGGCGAAAAAATAATAATATAGTTTTAAAAATTGGCACACACGTGCAAAACGGGCTTTTGATGAACGTTCTAAAAGTCCTCGGTGGTAGAGGGTGAGCTCGCAGCGCCACCAGGGATTTTGGGTGCGTTTTTTTCAGTTTTCGTCTTATCTCAAAAACTGTGCATTCGCCAGCAAAATCATCAATTGGTAAATTAAAGAACATAAAAATACCTTTAAAAAGAATAAAGAATGAATTAGTATTTTATAACTGAAATAGATGGAATAGACTTGACATTTAAGTTCTAAACTCGTGAGATTTTGAAAACCTATCTTTTTCTTTTCTTCTTTCCTTATTTTTTGGGACTGCGAAAGGCATATCAATCACTTTTTTCTTAAATTTCGATAGTGCTGTGCTATTTAAGTCAACTAAGGTCCAAGAAGACCTTAAATCATGTTATAAATAAAACGTATACCCTTCTGCAAAAAGGATAAATAATAAAAATAATGATAAAAAAGTCCAAACATTGAAAAAATAGAATAATGCAAATAAAATAATGAAAGTGAACAGATGTAGAATAAATATAAACTAACATGAAAATGACATTGTACTCAAGTTAAATGGATACTTTCGTCGTCTGACTGTTCATCTAATGCGATATCCAATTTTGAACCGTTAAGGCAAATACCCTGGCAGTTTAAGCAAGCAATGCTGCAGTTTATCCTTGATTTTCTGCAGCCGCATCTTGCACCACATCCTTTTGTGCATGAACAAAAAATCATGGAGAGAATGAAGTCAGGAGCAGGAAGCCTTGAAGTTGTTATAAGTTTCCATGATGTACCTGCTTTTTTCCATCCCCAGGCATCGGGTGGAAGTAATCTCCTCAACCACTTTTGAATCTGGTGATAAACTATTAATGAATGAAATTTTGCGGCATCTTCAGTAGGTGGGAAGGAAGCAAGATCAGGTTTTATTTTTCTTGCTGCTCTCTGAAAAGATATAAATCTCTGTTTATTCAGAGAAGTTATATTTACTGGAGCCTCATATAAGGCTAAGAAAAATTATTGGCCTGCCTCCGCTACCTGCTCTGGGGTAGAAAGGGGATTTGAGAACACTTCCGGAACGTAGCTCAATGATTGATTTTTTTGTAACATCTTTATGAATTTGGCTTTGCCTTTGTTATATGCAGCTGATGTTGTGTCACAGCCGGAGAAAGCATGGAGGAAGAGAATTTGATCTTTGAACTTGCAAGTGTTTTGTAATTCTTGTGAATAAAAAATTTTGGTGTTCACTTTATCTTTGCCTGGTTTGAAGAAAAGAATATTATTATTACTTGGAGTCAAAGCTATTAATAAAACATTTTGGGCCTTCGTTTGCTGAACTATGGTAGAGGGGAAAATAGTGAAAAGTACACTTGCACATAGTTTTTTCTTCCCTTCATTCCTCGCCTCCTTCCTCCCCAACCTGCTTCCCCGTTTCAAGAAATCAAATCACCTTAATGACCTGTACTACTTTAGTTCGAAAAAAGAAAAGAATAATATCAAATTAATCACTGTGGCGGCTCCAAAAATAGAAAAGAGGGGAAAAATAGTCGTTTTCTCAAAAAATGACAAACTTTGAAGTTCAAAATCTCGGCAACTATTATAGCTATAATAAAAACAAAAAAAAGCGTTTTAAAGATAATTTTATGCTCTTTAATTTATTAATTGATTTTTTTTCTCGCAAGTCAATAGTTTCTGAGATATAAGACGAAAATTGAAAAATCACCCATAAAACACCAGGTGGCGCTGCGAGCTCCCCCTCACCACCGGGGACTTTTAGTATGTTCATCAGGAGACCTTCCTGTACCTGTGTGCCAATTTTTAAAACTATATTATTATTTTTTCACCCTTACTTAGGGCCTTCGTTTGCTGAACTATGGTTGAGGGAAAAATAGTGAACTAGCACATATTTTGGTCGTCCTTCATTCCTCGCCTCCTTCCTCCCCAACCTGCCTCCCCGTTTCAAGAAATCAAATCGCCTTAATGACCTGTACTACTTCAGGTCGAAAAAAGAAAAGAATCATATCAAATTAATCACTAAGGCGGCTCCAAAAATAGAAAAGATGGAAAAAATAGTTGGTTTTTCAAAAATTAACCAACTTTGAAGCTCAATATCTCGGCAACTATTATAGCTATAATAAAAACTAAAAAAGCGTTTTAAAGATAATTTTATGCTCTTTCATTTATTAAGTGACATTTTTTCTCGCAAGTCAATAGTTTTTGAGATATAAGAGAAAAATTGAAAAATCACCCATAAAGCACCAGGTGGCGCTGCGAGCTCCCCCCTCACCACTGGGGACTTTTAGTATGTTCATCAGGAGCCCTTCCTGTACCTGTGTGGCCAATTTTTAAAACTGCATGTTTTAGTGTTTTTTCAAATCCTTTATTGACTAGACTACTATGCGTTCATAGAAAGAGAGAATGTTTATAAGGATGAGCGTAGCATTAACATTTTCAAAAGATTGAATCATCTGTTTCAAAGAAATCTTTTTCATAAATAGAGCTGTTTCATGATAAACGATATCGATATTTTATGTTTTGAGAACGAAAACTAAGCAATTTCATTTTCAGTAGAGTAAAGCTAACTGAAATAGACTCTTTTAATCACCCTCTGAAATACAGCCTCTCACGGACCAAATCTCACTACGAAGAGAAAAATAAACCGTTTCAATCCCAATTCAACAGACCAATCCGCCGTGGTCATTAGGATCTGGGCTTTCATCCGCGGATATTCATTAAGCTAGACAAAAGCAGGGTTGAATAAATATTTCCGCCCATTTAACGTTCAGTACCTCATAGTTCGGGCCCGAAACACTTCGGGTTTCTAAATCAGGGAAGCAATTAACCGCGACACACGCTCTCCAAGGCGCAAGTGGTCGTTCTGAATAGAAAACTACGATTCTCTAAAATTTAAATTCGGTTCGTTGCTACAAGGTATCTCATCGAAAACGTAAGAGTAAATACGCAGTGCTCATTACTAAACCTATGATGCTGCTGGTCGCTTGTTTTGGAAAATTTGTTCCGCCAATGAATCTTGGCCAGGATCAATGGCGATTGTTATATTTTCACCCCAATTTATCTTGATGTTTACCCTAAAAGTTTACTGCAAAACATTTAACTGATGGAAAGCTCTGAAATGGTATTATAAACAAGTGAATTTACATATATTTATACGTATAATAGGAAGGAACCCAGTTTTGATAAATAAAATCTTTTGTAAATAGTCTGGAATGGTATTTTTAAAGGAGCATAGTTATACGCATGAGGGTTCTGCAG
>JAXGGA010008445.1:0-56910 GCA_038373865.1 Uloborus plumipes
CTGCCCCCCCCTTTTTTTTTTTGAATTCTCCTTTTTAAAATCATGTGAATAATACTTTCTTTTTAAGTGTAGATTTCTTTTCTATCCAGGATTGGTGAATGGAGCAAAATGTATCATGCTGCAACTTCCTGATCTTCATTATTAGGATAGAGTTCTTTTTGTAATAATTGTTTCCTGTAATTTATGTTTCAGTAATAAATATTTTTTCTGAATTTCTGTGTTTGTTTTAAGATATTTTATATTAGTTAATGACACAAGCTTTAAGTTATGAACAAAACTATATTAATTAACTCTTCAATATTACTTCATCTTTTAGCCTTAATGCAGCTTTAAATTTATAATTTTATAATGTAAAATTTTGTCAGGTGTTCACAAAACTAAGAAAAACAATTCAATGCAATTGAATATAGCTTAAATTCATGTGTATTATGAAATCTTAAACTTGAGTTTTTCTGAAAGGAGTTATTAACTAAGCCTCAAAAATTACTTGAAATTTGGAAATAATTTGCTGTGGTTATTTAAACATATTTTTTTTAAATAAACATTATTTTAAGTATATATTTTTTAAATTGCTGTAATGTAGTGGTAAGTTTCATTGTTGATATTTTGGTTTAAATTCCAAAGGTGGTTTCATATCGCACGCCTAGAAGAATGCTGTCACAACTCAAAAACAGAAAAATTTAAGACATGGAAAAGAAATTGATATATTAAAGCAATTAGTAATGGTGCAGTCTATCATACATTAGGTTAGATCATTTCGGCTCATTTGCTTTCATAATGCTTTTAAAATAAACGTTTCTCTTTGACTTTTAAATCATGGCTCTGGGTGCATCTCTGAACATTCAGAGTTTCGACTTTTTGAGTTGTGACAGTATTCTTCTAGGTGTGCGATATGTAAAATAGTCATTGATTCTCATAAAAACAAAGAAAAAAAAACAAGTAACTTTGTTATTTATACGATGGATTTTGTAAAGACCTAAAATTAATTTACTTTTCACTACAATGCCAATTTATAATAGACAATTAACTTTGGATAATTCATATTCCATGTAACAACCAAAAAAGAACTAAAATATGAACGGTTATAGTTCTTGGGACATCTTTTGGACGTTAGCTTATAGTCCATTTAACGGCCTAAAGAGAGCCAAAATAAGAACGGTTATAATTCGTAGGACATCTTTTGTACGTTTAATTTAGTCCATTTGACGTCCGGAGAATCCAACACGAAAGCGTCGCGGTCCTGTAGCTCATTTGGACATCCTCCGGATCACCGAGGTTGTCCAAATCATAGCTTATTCATGAATGTTCGTCCAAGGTATTACCGTAGATTGTCCCTGAAATGACTTCATGGGTTGTCCTTTTAATGTCCGACGGACCACGCAATCCATTTGTCCAAAAAATATCCAAAACATGTCCCAGCGGACATCATTTGGACGTCTCAAAGAGGATCGACATCCGGACATCGGCTAGTCCCACATTTCGGAATCAAAAGTGCACGTCCCCCGGACTGTGACGAAGTCCGGGAAGGACATCATTTGGACGTCCAAAGAACGGAGTTGTGCTGTATGGGTAATTTCACCTGAAATTCGGACGCCGCGCAAGGAACTACTTCCTTTGCTTGGTCTCAGCTCTGTAGTCAAGAAAGGTTGCAGTCGAGTATAGTTCTTTCCTCAAATATGTTTACAAACTTAAACTATCAGAAAATAGGTTTTTAAAGTATTCCCAAAAGTACGACTTGTTTAGATTATGGTCTAACAGCATGTTTTTGTAAATGTCTTTTCAAGTTCGAACTGTAAGTAAATACTTTCTTACCAATATCGCAAGAGTATGGTTTTTCTTCAGTATGTATTCTTAAATGCTGTTTTAAATTTGAACTCTAAAAAAATGTTTTTTTGCAAATGTCACAAGAATACGGTTTTTCTTTAGTATGTATCCTTAAAAGCTGTTTTAGGTGTCCATTGTGAAAAAATGCCTTCATACAAATATCACAAGAATATGTTTAATCTTTAGTATGTATTTTCAAATGAATTTTTAATGATGAATTACGAGAAAATGCCTTCTTACAAATTTCACAAGAATACGGCTTTTCTCCAGCATGTATCCTCAAATGTGTTTTCAAGTTTTCATTCTGAGAAAATTCCATTTTACAAATATCACAAGCATACGGCTTTTCTTCAGTATGTATCCTCAAATGTTTTTTCAAGCTTCCACTATGAGAAAATTCCATTTTACAAATAACACAAGAATACGGTTTTTCTTCAGTATGTATCCTCAAATGTGATTTTAAGTGTGCATTCTGAGAAAATGCCTTTTTACAAGTATCACAAGAATACGGCTTTTCTTCAGTATGTATTCTCAAATGTTTTTTCAAGTTTGCACTATCAGAAAATTCCATTTTACAAATATCACAAGAATATGGCTTTTCTTCAGTATGTATCCTCAAATGTGATTTCAAGTGTACATTCTGAGAAAATGCCTTTTTACAAATATCACAAGAATATGGCTTTTCTTCAGTATGTATCCTCAAATGTATTTTCAAGCTTGAACTATGAGAAAATACCTTTTTACAAATATCACAAGAATATGGCTTTTCTTCAGTATGTATCCTCAAATGTGATTTCAAGTGCCCATTCTGAGAAAATGCCTTTTTACAAATATCGCAAGAATACGGCTTTTCTTCAGTATGTATCATCAAATGTTTTTTCAAGATTGCACTATGAGAAAATACCTTTTTACAAATATCACAAGAATACGGTTTTTCGTTAGTATGCATCCTCAAATGTGCTTTCAAGCTTGTACTCTGAGAATATGCCTTTTTACAAATATGACAAGAATACGGCTTTTCTTCAGTATGTATCCTCAAATGTGATTTCAAGTGTGCATTCTGAGAAAATGCCTTTTTACAAATATTACAAGAATACGGCTTTTCCTCAGCATGTATCCTCAAATGTGTTTTCAAGTTTTCACTCCGAGTAAATACTTTCATACAAGTATCACAAGAATATGGCTTTTCTCCAGTATGCATTCTTAAGTGTCTTTTCAGTTGTGAAATGTAACGAAATGACATTTCACAAAATTCACATGAATGTGCCTTGTCCTTCGTGTTACTTTGCATTTTAAGCTTCAACTCTGAGCAAAATGGAGTCAGAAGACGACACTTCTCAGCTGTAGACTCATACACAATCCCTTGCTTGAGCTCCAACCTAAAAATAAAAATAGCGATTTTGTTATAGAAGAAAGAAAAAAAACCAAAATGCATAGTTTTCAATACTAAACTTAGACTCATACTTTCACAAAGACAATTTAAAACCAATACTTTAGATGCAATACACCGCCAACTTGTTCATTTCGATCCATGGACTGCAGTTTCAGGCTTATTATGCCCTCATCAGCATGGAATACGAAAGTGAACGAGTTGGCGGCAAAAATCCTCTTATAGAGCAAACAGAGCCGAAAAAACTGGTAGCTAATGTGAAATTAGAATGCTGACGAGTGATCGCACATTTGAAGGGTACAACTCGTAAATTTTAAGGCAGAGCTAGGGTATAAATTCTAATTTCACATTAGCTACCAGTTTTTTTTCAGCTCTCTTTGCTCTATAAGAGGATTTTTGCCTCCAACTCGTTTACTTTCGTATTCCATGCTGATGAGGGCATAGTAACCCCGAAACTGCAGTCCATGGATCGAAATGAACGATTTGGCGGTGTATTGCATGTTCCTGCCTTAACCCTTGCTTAGAGGCGGTTACTCACTGCTTAATACTTTAGATGTTAAAATATTTTATACTTGACATAAGGAACGAGACTAGTGGTCGCCACTCCCCAGTGGGGCACTAAAAAAATTTTTTTTGGCAACTAAAAAAATTCTGTTCTGATAACTGTATTATTTAGTTACTGTTATGAGCAACAACGAAAAATGCCCATGCATCGGAAAAACAGCGGTATCGTTATTGGCGGTCAATGTAATCCAGTAAAAAAAAATTTCAAATAATATTTTTTTTTTTTGAGCAATATGCTTTGTAGTACTCACTATTGGAGAAATAAAAAATATCGTACATTGCGAACAGGTGCGTAAATATTGCTGTACTATTAGCAGCAAAATGATAATATTGTGCACACAATACGTGGCATCAAAGAAACACAACACTAAGCCAAAAAATACATTAAAATCAGCATATAAAAGCGGAATATGAATGATCTTGGACATTTATGTTAAAAAAATTGCTTTAAAAGCCATTATTTTGATTTTCAGACAAGGTGTGGCGGTGACATTTTTTTTATTTTCCTCATTTTTTTACATGTGAAAGTAGGTCATGAGATGCGAACCTTCTGAAGTTCTTAGCCTTCCAAAAAACTTTGTTAGCTCGGTAAAAATTCCCATAGTTCGATGTTCTGCATCGCTTTTTTGGTAAAACAACTGAAAAACGTTTTTCAATGCACTGTAGTTTTTTACAGAAACGTCACCCCAAGGTTATGTTTACATTTGTTGATTGTACAGTAGGGTGGATCGAAAAAACTTTTTTGGAATTTCAAATCGGCCCGGGAGAGAAAAGTTGTCCACTAGGACTAAATAATTACCGGTAAAATTTAAAGTTGATCGGATAAAGTCTTCATGCTCCGCAAGGAGATCAAATTTCTGTAATTGAGCCCAAAAATACATTTTTTTCATCTTTACGAAAACATTAGTTTTCAACAGTTTTTCAAATCCCTAGGGGGCCAAAAAGTTACCCAATGGGACGCAATACTATGATATAAAATTACATCACAGTCCAACAAAATCTCGGCGACTTCGAAAATTAATGTTTTTTACGTATAACTGAGTGATTTTTTAAGGATTCCGGAACGTCTAACTACTTTGTATTTCGATAGGCGATAAGATTCTGCTTGAGTTCAAATAAAAAACTAGCTGTCGTGGCCGTCACGAAACTTTCTTCTATATCTATCTCATGAATTCCGGTTACAAAATACTAACCCGAATAATTGGAGACAGCTCCAATTTCCCAATTATCGTAATACCCCTGCAAATGCAGAATCAGTGAGCAAAATCGGAAATCATTGCAAAAGCCTTGTTTGGCAACAGTTAAAAATTTCAAATCATTGAAAGTTTTCAGATGTTTTGATAATTAAATAGCGTGAAAGCGACTTTTTAATGAATTAATTTTTTGCATTGTTGACTAAGCGCAAAAATCACCCCACCCTCCCCCTGGGGCGATTGGCGCCAAAATTTAATCGATGCTTGCTTCCATGTTGGGTTAGTGTTATTCCAAATTTCATTCAAATTGCAGCAATATTTCTCGAGAAACAGCAGGTGCAATGACAAAATAAGCACTTTTGATTGCTCCACCCCCCTTCGAGGTATTGACACGCAAATTGAATCAGAACCTTTACACAGTAGGGTCTACCCATGGACCAATTTTCGTTTGATTCCGCCGGTTACTTCTTGAGATATCGCAATCACCCCCACGCAGAACACGTGCGATTGCTCCACCCCCTTTTGAGATACTGACACACAAATTGAATCAGCACCTGTACTCAATAGGGTCTACTTTTGGACCAATATTCGTTTGATTCCGCCGGTTACTTCCTGAGATATAGCAATCACCCCCGCGCAGAACACGTGCGATTGCTCCACCCCCCTTCGAGATATTGACACACAAATTGAATCAGAACCTGTACTCAGTAGGGTCTACCTATGGACCAATTTTCGTTTGATTCCGCTGGTTACTTTCTGAGATACAGCAATCACCCACGCGCAGAACACGTGCGATTGCTCCACCCCCCCTGGAGGAATGAGGAATCTGCATGGGTCGGGTAATCGCGAACTGTTGATTAATTTCAATAGTCTATTACTTCAAACCCCCAAATATCAACTCGGTTTTTAAAAATCTGCTCAGGATTTTTCAAAATTACAGCTTAAAATCAGCAAAAAACGAAACTAAGTTCACGTGACACAAAAAGGGGAGGAGCTTGCTTCGACGTCAGGGTTCACTTTGAGTTGCGCTACGGCGAAACTGGTTGTGGTAGAAGCTAGGGTATAGGCGAAAACGGCAGGGGAGACCTTGTTGCTTACTGCTGTTTATTAAAAACAAATGGGCTCTTATTATAATCTTTAGGAGAATATTCAGGGGGAAAGAGAAATGTATATCCTCCTGAATGTAACATCTCCGATGGCAGAAATTCCGACGTCAAGATCGGACATTCAATTGTACATCACTTTATTCACAAGTAAATGACTTCGAAGTAAAATTGTTCACTTAATTAAATGAATACCGAGAGCTTCTCGAGCACCTAAAGATATCATGGGCGTGGGGGATATTGGGATAACTACACGAAATTATAGAAAGAGTGTTGAATTCAGATTGCAATAAATGCTTTTAATGCAAAAGTTGAAGCAGAACAAAATGGAATAAATCAATACATGAAAATAAAACATTAACAAACAAGAGTACAATTAACAAACAGTACATTAACAAACAATGATAACAATAACCTGTACACGATTATCCTTCGGAAAAATAAAATCAGTTCAGTTCGGAGTTTTATTTTAATTTAATTATTATTTTTTTAATTTTAAAGGAGTGATCTTGAGTACCTTCCATATTCATAATTTTTAGTTCAACGTAATGAAAGATTCATCCAAAGAAAACACTTTTTAATGAAAAAAGGTGTAAATATGCATACCGGTAAATGGATAAAATGAAAACCGCTCTTGTATAATTAATATACTGTTAAATAAATTAATGTAAAATATTTTTTACAATAGAACAGTGAAGAACACAAACAGTTTTCAGTTTACTTTTATTTTTATTTATTTTTTTATCGCTCTTGTACCATTCTTGTCTTCTCCTTTTGTGCATTAAAAAAATTTGAATTTGGTGTGTTAAATGTTGAAGATTTGCAACAAGATTCAAAAAAATAATGGCAGTTCGTACTTGGAGCCATCTTGAGACTGCTACCGATGTTATTTTGCAAGGGTCTCCAAACTATGGCCCGCGAGTATCTAAAATCTGGTCCGCAGCTTTGGGCCAGATTTTAGATGCATACATGAGCTAAGTCTATTGGTAGGTATAATTTAATCTACTGTGAGAATTTATTGTGTATTTATATTTTGTGAGTTGCTAATATCACATTACGATAAAGGCAATATCAATCGTTAGATCATGAATTGACATCAAGTAGTTTAGCTTCTGTATTATGCCTTAATCTAACCTTTAAAAATTTCATTATAATTTTTTGTGATTTGTTTCTTTAGAAATTAAGCATAGTAAGAAAAATACATTAGGGAAAATTTCTAAGTCCATTAAAGATTTAATAAGGTTATACAAAATGTTTCTAACAGGTAATAAATGTTATTTTTTTCATAAATAATAATTAATGATGATTAAGTAGGAAATTTTTAATGTTATGGAGTAGGTAGCTTCGGAAATAAACCAATTTGGAATCTTTTTTAAATAACTTTGATTGTTTTAGTTTTTCACCACAGTGTTTAATGAATGTTAGTTATGATGGTCTAAGAAAAATTCTACATTCTATGAATGGAAACTGAAGAGTAATATAAAATTTGAAGCTTGTTTTTAAATTATAGGAATGCCTCAACGCTTATTTGAAAGAGCAGTTCATAGGCGGCTGGTGCACCAAAAAAGTGGGGGTCAAAAGAAACGTATGCGTGGGAGGAGGCAGCACCCCTGAAGTCTTTTTTTAAAGAATTTTGTTACATGGATTTAAACACTAATGATTAAATGACCAATTTAAAAAGTAAGAAGTGGCCTTAAAAATTAAGACGGATGGTCACCTTTGACATACGCCTTCCGATTCTAAGTTCTACCCTTATGAAATAGCCTGAAAAGAAGTCCATTTTTTAGAATTTGCAGTTTTTACTTCCGTAAAATAAATCAATCCACTGAGTAAAAAAAGAATTTCAATCGATCATTAGTTTTTATTCTGAAAAAGTGAGGGGGAAGGGCCCTTTTCCTTTTGTAAGTAAGGGGACATCCCCCCTTGTCCCCCTGTACGAGCCGCCCTATGGTGCATCAGTTATTACATACATTTCAACTATTTCCAATACAAAAAATGTACCTGATTCTGAATTACGATGTATATGATAAGCTATATATCCATTTAGGAGGGGAGAAGGGGGGAACTGGCCGTGAGCCTTGGGTAATATTCAAAAGCGGCCCGTGGGCAAAACGTTTGGAGACCCCAGTTCTATTGGGAACTTACGAGCGAGCGCCCAGGGTGAGAAGGAGTAAAGTGAATTGCGACGTCATCAGCCGGGCATCAGCGGAGATGGGGAAAATAAGGGGCGGGGCTTATTGGGCGGCTTTAAGAATTAATTACAAAATAACTAATCGTCCGATTGAACTGAAATTGGTGTCTATCGTCATGAAATGATCTGAACTTTCATTTAAAAAAATAAAAAAAAATGCATGCAGATTCTTCATTCGCTAAAAAAAGTCAGTTGCACCAGTTCACATGGTGGTACATATGTGCAAAAATTTTTGTTCGATTTCATGCAGTAGTTTTTGCTCTAGCGCAGCCACAAAAACTGGTCACACACATACAGACTCACACACAGACAGACATTTTCCAAAAATGATCGAAATGGACTCAGTGCACCTCGAAACGTGCAAATCCGTCAAAATTCGACATTCAAAAATGTTCTAGAATCCAATACTTTCTTATATATATTAGATATAGAAGAAAGTAAAAAGGGAGAAAAGTTTCATCTATGAGCAGTTTTAGAAGAATACTGTGATCTAGTGCAGGAGCCTCACTGAAAGTAAATTTGGCAAGTTAACGTTCAATCTGGCGAAGTCAATGTTATTTTATCCAAAATACTAGCATTATTCAAAGATGGAGTCATTTCTTGTGATAGTTCTATTATTGTGGGCTGTGGTGGAACAAATATAAACACCAGATTGAAATCAGGTAAGATTCGATTATTAGAACTATCTTTAAGGCAGGAATTCAAGTGAAACAGGCGATCGCATATTACAATCGCTATTGGAAATGAATTACATTAGAACGTTTCTTGATAAAAAACATCGTGACGTCAGCGTGACGTTTGCCTATGAAAAACGAGCTAGATAAAACGTCACAGCCTACTTGGCGAATAAGAGGAGATCGCTGACTGCTTGTGAGCTCTTATTGGCTCCACCCGTAGTGACGTCAGTACCAAGTTAAGTTGATGATAATGTAATTCACTTCCAGTAGCGATTGCAATTCGAAGCGATTGCAATGGTGTTTCACTTGAATACCTGCCTATATCGAGCACTGCAGAGGTGCGTTTTTCTAGAGCACCTAAATGAACTACATCTACTCTAGAGCTTCTTTTTCAAAAAAACATGACGGGTGATGAAAAGTCCTAATTCATAATCAAGACCTATCGAAAAAGCCATACTAGATTTAAAGTGTTCCAATAATTGCTCACTCGCCAATTTTGGTGCAATTTTTATCTTCCTTGAGGTAACAAACAGTTCAATATGAGTTCTGATCAGGAGTATTTACAAAAGCTATTTCCACCGGCGCCAAGGGACCGTGTAACATTAAAATTAAGGCCAATCCTGCATTCCTGGAAGGTGTTATGCTGGAACAGATCTATCTGACAAATTAATTACACTGCCAACCTTTATATTTAAAGTATAAACTTCCATGTGGTTTGCCATAAGAACAAAGTCGGGTTGCTCGGAAGGTTCTAAGCACATTTGAGATATTATTCATGGATCAAGATACTTAAAGCATGCAAAATTACATTGGTGTCAGGTAAAATCTTCATATTCAGCAGGGCGTTAAATTGATCACGGGCAGAAAACTTATCTATAAATACATTCTCTAAACTAAAACACAAAAAACTGCAAATAAAATGCATTCTAGCAGTTCAGTTCTGCTATTTTTTGTTTGTTAGTTTGTTTTGTAAATATTTGCAAAAATGGTTCTGTAAGACAGATTACTGTTTAGAGTACAAGACCCATCAACGTTATGCACATAAAATTTAGATTCACATTAACACAAGTACAAAGATAAGTACACTTTTTGATTTATTTTAGTTAAGAATATTACTAAATCACTTAAAATTTCAGAAAAAGAGAAAGTTTTCCATCTAAACAGAAATTCTCGGGAAACACTGAACAGAGAACTGCGATTTTGATAGTAGAAGTGTGAGGTGTTCATATTTTTTCGTGACAGTCTTGGCTGAAATGAAGAAACGTCGTTGTTCTTCTCCACAGACTTTAAACAATTTAAAGATGCTTGTAATAATCGAATCTCTCCTCCTTCAAATCCGAGGCTCCGATTTATTCGATCAAGGCACACAACAATTAAACTATCATGAGAAATGTCTCCATCTTTGAATAATGCTAGTATTTTGGATAAAATAACATTGGCTTGGCCAGATTGAAAGGTAACTTGCCAAATTTATTTTGAGTGAGGCGCCTGCACTAGATCACAACATTCTTCTAAAAATGCCGATATATGAAACTTTTTCTCCTTTTTTTATTTGAACTCCAGTAGCATCTTATCGCCTATCGAAATACAAACTATTTAGACGTTCCGGAATCCTTAAAAAATCATTCAGTTATACGTAAAAAACATTTATTTTCGAAGTCGTCGAGGACGGGGGGAGGCTGGTCCCCCACTTCTATATCCTTTAAATAACGAGTCTCTAGATTTGTATAAAGGGTTTTTACCCCAAGGGGCAACTTTTCCTACCCGTGGTCGTTTCAAAAGAATATTCTTCATTCATGATGAAAATGTGCTATTTTGGGATTAAATACACAAATTTCGACCACCGCATGAAGCATGAAGATTTTATCGGACTGTGTTGTAATTTTATATCATAGTATTTCATCTGATTGGGTAACTTTTTGGCCCCTTAGCGATTTGAAAACCTATTAAAAACTAATGTTTTCGTAAAGGTGAAAAAATGCATTTTTGGGCTCAATTTCCGAAATTAGACCTCCTTGCAGAGCATGAAGATTTTATTCGATCAACTTCAAATTTCATAGGCAATCGTTTAGTCTTAGTGGACAACTTTACTCACCCGGACGGATTTGAAATTCCAAAAAAAAGTTTTTCAATCCACCCTATTGTACAGCGTCTGGTTATAAGGACCCCATAGTTATTTGGGTTGGGGTGTTTTGCTTTCTTCCGTTAAGGGGCCGCAAAGTATGGTTTTTAGTCCATTTTCGCTCAACTTTGAGCTGCGTTACTTCCCCCTAAAAGCAACCCCCCCGAAATTTTTTTAACATATGCTGAAAGTTTATACTATGAAGAGAATATGTAGTACAAAAATTGTTCAATATCTCATTGCTTTGAAGAAAAAAAAAGACTTAGATATTTATCAAATTTTCAAAATTTGTGGTTTTTTTTATTGCATTTAACTCAAAACAGCAACCCTAGAAAAAAAAAATTTTAATTTATAATGGAACCTACAGATGTATAGACTAACGTGAAAAAGAAAGTTGCGTGGGGTCTCTCTAGTTTTCAAGAAAATAAGTTTTTTTGTAGCTCATTTTAATGCTTTTTCTCATAGTAAAATGTGTAAATCAAGTACGTCAGATCTGCTGAAACTTTAAGCATATAGTAATGATGTATTTAAATTAGTATAGAGAAAGAGAAAAAAGACTAAAAACACCTGGTTTTGTCTGAATTTTTATAATTTTCAGTGTTTTAATTGTGATTAACTTAAAAAACGATTAATCTTTACTGAGAGAACTATTGAATGCACATATTACTAGCTTTGAAATATTGGAAAAAGTACATTCTGTGAGGTATCTTTAGAGGTACAGTCGACACTCGATATAACGACCGTCTCCGTCCTACAGAAAACGGTCTTTATAACGAGTGGTCGCTATAAGAGGTAGAACATAGAGTATAATGGGATACAGTTAGGGGTTTTCTCACCGCTCGTTATATTAGGATGATCTTTATAACGAGCGTCGACTGTATTCTAGTGAGAGGTCTCAGTGACCTCCCGGAAAATTTTGCTGACGATTCGGCAAATTTGGAAACAATATTGCAACATTGAAATTTTCTTATTTATTTGTTTTTTTACATTATATGATACCTGCATATGTGTAAAACAACGTAAAAAAGAAAGTGGCCTGGGTCTCTTCTAGTTTTAAAGAAAAAAAAATGTGTTGCTCATTTTGATACGTTTTCTCGTAGTAAAATGCGTCCAGTATCTGTAAAAACTTACAGAATATAATAAATTATATATGTGTGCATAGAGAAAGAAAAGGACTCACAGCACTTAATTGTGTCTGAATTTTTAGAACTTTTAGGTTTTTATTGTACATTAAAAAACGATAAATAGTTACTGAGGGAATTATTGAATTTACATATTACTAGCTGGCAATGACTGGAAATATTCGAAAAAGTAAACACTGTGAGGTATTTTTAGAGGCTCCTTAACCCTTTGTTGCGCACGATGTTATTTCATGTTGTTTTAACTCGAAACCTTTAGGAATCAACTGTTATGACTCTAGGGACAGCAAAAATGTTAATTTAAAAAAATCTGCTAGCCCCAATTTATGTGTGGGTGGTGGTTGCACAGCGCAACCATGTATTAGAGCGTAATGAGGTAAAAGGAAAAAACAACTTACTTTGTTCTTCGCGCAGTTCCATAAATAGACAAAATTTGAAAATTGAAAGGATAAACTGTATTTTAATCTTGCGTTGTATATATTTTCCATGCTATTTTTACTAGAAATCACTACTAGAATTCAGAATATGCACTAAAAATATACTAGATTTTCACACACACACACATGTACTAGATTTTCTTCTACTGGTAAATATGAATAAGAAAACGAGAACAAGTTTTTTTCTTTGAAATCTACTTTAGAATCAAAACTGCAGCGAATGAAAGAAGCGTGTTGAGCGTAGAGCAAAAATCTCTAGAAATGAGGGCTCTTATCACACACACAAACTCGAAAAAGCTATACCCATATTCACTGGAATCAACAAAACATGTGTTATTTACAAACAAAATCATCCCTGGTTTCATTCTCCCTTCATTGGATCCCCAGTAAAAAAAAAAAAAAAAAAAAACTCATTTCACAGCTAAAGGGGAATTCCGAACTCAGTCTGCGTTTATTCCAGATGGTCTTATTTATGTGTCTGCTACAGTGTTGAATGACGGGGTTGCGTGGTGGCTTCAAGGCGAAGCCACCTAGTAAATGCCATAGAAATAGAAAGATTTATCACACACCTAGTTGAATTATTGGTATAGTCTTATTGTCCTTGATCGAAATAATGATACACGATGAATAATTTCTAAACATTAGAGTCATTTATAATAAAAAATGCAATTTATAATTTTGGATTCAAAACGGGGTTCAGAGGATTTTTTTTTTTTTTTGAAGCATTGAACCTGAAGAATTCTTTGGTGCTGCCATCTATTATTGCTCACTGAAGTTAAAAGACATGGAATACATTGATTTTATTTCGAAAAATTCAGAAAATAGGGAGAAAAAAAATGTTAAAATTGGTGGCTTCGCGGCGCAACCACCACGCGTCAAATGGTTAATGGGAAGTCAAAGGAGGTCACTGTGACCACCAGAAAAATTTTATGTTCTGAAACATTTTTTGAACATCCAGTAACTTTGGAAACAAAAATTGCAACATTGAAATTTTTTATTTATTTATTTTCTATGTGTGTGCTTGATGGTATCTTATTATTCGGAAAAATTAGGAAATTCCTTTGGCAAATACTGTTTCCAAATTTGCCAAATCATCAGCATAATTTTTCGGAAGGTCACTGTGACCTTTCACTAGAATAAATCTGAAGATACCGCACCAAATTTACTTTTCCCAATATTTCAAAGCTAGTAATATGTGCATTTAATAGTTCTCTCCGGATTTCCCGTTTTTTGAGTTAAGTGCAATTAAAAAACTAAAAATTTCGACAAAACTGAATGTTTTTAGTCTTTTTTTCTTTCTCTATACAAATTTAAATATATCATTACTATTAGAGATGGAACGAAGCGGCATTTGGCCGAAGCGCCGAATACCGAAGCTTCAGCCAACTAATAGCCGAAGCTTCGGCTGGCGCACATATTGAAGTTTTTGGATTAAATGCATAATAAATGTATTTCTAACTACTAATATTGAAATTTGTTTTCAGGAGCTATATCTACATCGTTGTGAACATGCTCAAATCGAGACCAAAACTGCAGCCAGTCCTTCAGTTCTCCTGAAAATTGTCGCAATTCCAATTTTGGTAAATGAAACTTCTTTTTTACGTTACCTGATGTCTCAGGAGTTTCATCTGGTGCACTTAATGTTGCTCGAGCATTTATTCGGGCTAATTCTAGCTCATGTTGCCTTTGGCGCTCATTTTCAGCGTCTTGGCGCTTTATTTCTTCATCTTGGCGCTTTCTTTCATCATCTTGGCGCTTTCTTTCTTCTGCTTCTTTTTGCTGCCTTTCTTCAACAGCAATCGCCAACACAGTTGTTGCGAATTCCAGATCCGATTTATATTCTTCGCTGTTTATAATTGCTTCTTTCAACGTATTGATAGTAACTTTTTCCGGTAAAGAACCGATTATTTCTTCACATAAAAACACCAAATCTTCTTTTTTGAATCCTTTTACAATTTGAAAAATCTTTTCGCTTTTACTCATCTTCGAATCTACAGAGTTTTAGTCCTGTCAAACGGACGCCAAAAATATTTCTAACTACTTAAAATTTTCTACGGACGCCACCAATCAAACTGAACCACGGGTTCACCAGGTTGAATGGAATAGTTCAAAATGAAAAACTTAGCAATATCTTTAATATTCTTCAAATATTTCACTGTTACCTTTACAACAGCTTAATCCAAGAAGACAAAGTTCTAAAACAAAATTTCAAAGTAACAACGAAAAAATACACAATTCTTGCCGTTGCCACTTACAGAAAAGTAAAAATCAAAAGATAAAATTCTCGCGAGCAGAAATTAATAATAAAAATGTCACAGTATTTTGCAATCTCGAACATACTCCCACCTTGCAAAGTGAAATTTTGAACTTTGCAAAATAAGTTTTAAAATAAAAAGTTCTTAAAGTCCAGATAAAGTTTTAGTTCATGAGGCATAGTCAGTTTCTTCAACAGCCTTCAGTATATCAGCATCCGCCCTTGCCGACACTTCTAAGGGGTAGAGCCTTTGGAATGGACGAATCCTTTCGCCCTTGTCAGTTCTTAATCTTGCCACTCTAGGTATGCCATCTTTTCCAGGGAATACTTCCAAAATGATGCCTAGGGGCCAATTGATGCGTTTTTTATTGTCCTGCCCAATTATAACAACATCTCCAACATTCAGAGTATCTTTTCACCCGACTCCTTTGTGTACTAAAAGACCGAGGTATTCATTTCTAAACCTTTGTCTCAGGTTTTCACGTAATTTCTGTAAATACTTGACACGTTTCTCTAATGATGATCGGTTGACACAGTCGAGGTCTGGAGTTTCACTGTTGCCACCACCATGAATAAACAAATCAGGTGTCAGTGGTACCAATCCATTTGGGTCATTAGGTAGGTAGGTGAGTGGTCTAGAGTTTATCACTGACTCACAGTCACACAGTATAGTCTACATCTCTTCATAGTTGACAACGGATTTTCCTAATACTCGACATTGAAGCTCTTTGAGCATTCTCACCATGCGCTCCCACCATCCACTCCACCACGCTGCTGTTGGTGGAACGAACTTCCAAGTGATTTTCTGAGAGGTTGAGTATTCTGCAATTTTGTCCCAGTCCAATGCTTCAAGTTTACTGTTGGTCCCCACAAAATTCGTGCCATTATCTGAATAAATAGTTGATAATCTTCCTCTTCTTGAAATGAACCTTCTCAAAGCTTCGATGAAAGCATCGGTGGTGAGTGACTCGATCAATTCGAAATGGACTGCACGGTACACGGCGCAGGTAAACAAAGCAATCCAAGCTTTGCCTTTTGTCTTTAGGTGAAGGGGACCAGCATAATCAACCCCACATACATCAAACACTTTTGTCTGGGTAATTCTATCTTTAAGCAGCGGAGCGAAAGGTACTTCAACCGGTCTAGACGTGTGCCGTTTGCATGTCACACACTTAAATATAACTTGCTTTACCAGCTTCCTTAATTTGATAATCCAATATTTCTCCCGAAGTCTGGCGATAAGAATGGAAGCATTAGCATGAAGTGCTTTTTCGTGCTCTTCACGTATCAGACTTTTCACGACAGTATTAGCAGGTAGAAGTATTGGAAATATGAAGTCCTCTAATTCGTCACTGTTTACGAGTTTTGTTTTTATGCGCAGGAGTACTTGTTCATCTTTAAAAACTTGCATCTTCGAAAGAAACTTCTCGTCTTTAAAAGCATTTGACTGTATGTTTTTAAAGAACTGAACTTCGGCTTGCTGTAATTCTTCCAAGGTCAGATTACCTTTTAACTTGTTTTCGTGCGAGATGTTGTGCATAAAACGTAAAACCCATGCTAATACTCTGATATTTTTAGAGTGGGAAGAAAAGCGATCTGTGCAAATTTCTTCCACTTCAGTGTTCATCATAGAAGATACGACTGCCTTTCTTTTCTCTTTAAGCACTTCCTCTTCATCGATATCAACTTCTTTATCTGGTGTAGGCCACTCACGAGGCGAAAGATGGAGCCAACTGGGTCCCTCCCACCATTTAGAGGTAATCAACTTCTCCACGGAGCAACCTCTCGATGGCAAGTCAGCTGCATTGCACTGTCCGGGAACGTGTCTCCATGCTTGTATTGGTGTCAGTTGTCTAATTTCTTTAACGCGATTTTGTACAAATGTTCCCCAGGTGTCATCTATTTTCAGCCAAGCCAACACTGTTGTAGAGTCCGTCCAAAAGTTCACATTGTCAATCTTCAACACTTTTTGGACCTCATTGTAAAGACGAGCCGAGATGACAGCACCGAGTAGTTCTAATCTTGAGATTGTTGTCTCCTTTTTTCCACAAGGGGCAACTCTAGTCTTACTCTGTTACCAGCTGCAGAGTAGGCAAGTTTACTGGCATCACAAAAAACATGTAATGAAATGTCCTCGAGTCCTATTCCACAATGCAACCATTGTGGCACTTTCAAGTTCTTTAGATATTCGAGCTCAGTCAACCACTTCAAAAAGTTCTGGCGTGTTTTGCTGTCTACTTTTTCGTCCCATCCAATTTTAGTTTTCCACAATTCTTGTAACCAGAGTTTTGGACGCAGCATGACCGAACTAGTGATTCCTATAGGATCAAAGACTTTGTGTGAAACAGCTAAAATATTTCTCTTTGTGATTACTTCATCTTTTATTTCTTGCATATCTGGAACGCTAATAGCAAGAGTATCAAGTTCTCTGTCCCAACTCATCCCCAGGATGTTGGTTGGACTGTCAATGGATTCAGAGGGATTTGTGAACTCCCACCCTCTTAAATCGAATTTTCTTCCAGTCATAATTTCTGTAGCAACTTTAATAAACAGTTTCAATTCTTCTCCCGTTTTGACACTGGCTACGCAGTTATCCACATAGAAGCTGTTTATTAGTTTTCGGATAATACCTTCAGGATATTTTTCACCTCCTTGGGTTGCTTTCTCTAGTTTTGTCTCCAAGTGGTATTTGATAGTTGACGCAAGCAAGAAAGGACTGCAGGAAACTCCAAATACAACTCTACAATGACGATAATACTTAAGTCCTCCATCTTCTTTATACCACAGAAATCGCAAGAAATCTCTGTCCTTCTTATTGAGACTGATTTGTAGAAATGCTTTACGTATATCAGCTGTCACACCAAATTCATACAAGCGAAATCTCAATAATACAGAAGGAATCAGTTCTATCAAATTTAACCCTTTCTCTACACAATCATCGAGACTGGGGACTCCTTTTTGTTTAGAAGAAGCGTTGAACACTGGCCTTATTCTCGTGGTACTGTTCTCCTTCACAACGTGACGATGGGGCAAATAGTGACATGAGGACTCAATTTCTTCGTTAGGAACCTCTTCGATAATTCCTTCTTGCTCCCATTCTTTGAACACTTTGAAATAATCTTCATACAGACCTTCATTTTTTAGCTTGCGGGCTGTCACTTCCAATCCTCTAACTGCCAAATTGAAGTTGTCAGGTAAAGGCAAATGTGTGTCGAGCCAAGGTAAATCCACAAGGTAACGTTGATCTTCATCAACTCTAACAGTCCTTAAGAAGTGTTCCATAGTAGCCTCGTGAAGCTCTTCTTTAGTTTTCTGTTCGGAAGGATCTCTTATTCCTATGGAATCTAGTTTCCACATCTCAGAAATGTCCATTTCTTTCACAAAGAGGGAAGTTACCATCATAGAACTACTGGAAGATACATTGCGTTCCGGAACTTTTCCGGTCAGAGTCCATCCAAGTAAAGTTTCAATAGCCACCAATCCACTTGACAAAACTTTTCGATGACCTGTTAATAACTTTCCAAAGAGATCAGCACCTATAAGTACTTGAACGAACTGTGGTTTTTCACCAACATCACTTAAAGTTATATCCAGTTCTCAAAGCTCTTCTAGCCATGGTCCTACATTCACAGGGGAGACATCATTGCAGATAGTTTCTTGATCCAACGCTTCAAAGTTGCATGCAAAACTACTATTAACATTTCTCAATCTAATCCTATAACGAGTTGAGAAAATTCTCTTGTTTTAACACCGCCAAAGAGAGAGTGTATTAGTGTCTCCTTCTTCACAGGCGAGTATCCCATATCTTCAGCAAGACTTTTTACAATATAAGAATTTTGTGAGCCGGTATCAAGAACTATTCTCACGATGTATTCCTTCTTATCTGATATTAGCTTGCATTTGAGAGTCTGTAGAAAGACTTTAGGCCCTGTGCTTAGGTTCGACATGTTAACTTCGCTGACAACTTCCTTTTCTTCGGACTTCTTCCCGTCACTTTTCTTTGACTCGAGTTCTTCACACATTAGGGGTACATGCTTTTTCCAACAAATACAACATCACAGAGACGCATGGCATTTTCGGACGGGGTGACCGGGCGTTAAACAGGCGAAGCAACAATTCTTCTCCCTAAGAATCTTTTGTCTATCAGATAAACTCATTTTCTGTGCAGCGAAACAATCAGCGCTAAAATGAGCTTTTTCGCAGAAAACGCATAACTTTTTAGCCTCCTGAGTACGTGGATGTGTGAAAAGGTTAGAAGCTGTAGGTACTTTAGTCTGTTTTTCTCTGGGTTCAAATTTCTTACTTTTATAACAACTGTTATCCTTCTTTTTATTCAATCCGAAACCTTGCATCGCCAAACTAATTCTTTCCTCGGATTCTACTTCAGATTTCAAGAACTTGAGCAAGCTACTGAGCCTTTCTTGTGGCTCCCCATTGTGATTGAAATCAGGGTTTCTTTGTCTTTGCCATGCCCGTAATAAATCTTCAGGTAAACATGACTCCCTTAAAGGATGAAGAAGAGCAGCGCTTTTATCCGTTGTTACACCAAGAGTCTCTAGCGCACGAATCTGTGACTCCAAATTATCGCAAAGTGCACACAAATTAGTGGTAGATCCCGGTGCAGCATTTTGAATGACCAATTTCAAAAGTTCCCTAACATAGAATTCTATCAATAAATCATTTCGACCAAACCGACTTTTTAAAGCGTCTACGGCTTGGGAGTAGTTTGCGCCAGTTGGCGGGAAACTTTCAACTACTTCCCTAGCTCGTGAACCTCTAATAGTTGACTGTAATAAATATTGAAATTTGTTTTCAGGAGCTATATCTACATCGTTGTGAACATGCTCAAATTGAGACCAAAACTGCAGCCAGTCCTTCAGTTCTCCTGAAAATTGTCGCAATTCCAATTTTGGTAAATGAAACTTCTTTTTTACGTTACCTGATGTCTCAGGAGTTTCATCTGGTGCACTTAATGTTGCTCGAGCATTTATTCGGGCTAATTCTAGCTCATGTTGCCTTTGGCGCTCATTTTCAGCGTCTTGGCGCTTTATTTCTTCATCTTGGCGCTTTCTTTCATCATCTTGGCGCTTTCTTTCTTCTGCTTCTTTTTGCTGCCTTTCTTCAACAGCAGTCGCCAACACAGTTGTTGCGAATTCCGGATCCGATTTATATTCTTCGCTGTTTATAATTGCTTCTTTCAACGTATTGATAGTAACTTTTTCCGGTAAAGAACCGATTATTTCTTCACATAAAAACACCAAATCTTCTTTTTTGAATCCTTTTACAATTTGAAAAATCTTTTCGCTTTTACTCATCTTCGAATCTACAGAGTTTTAGTCCTGTCAAACGGACGCCAAAAATATTTCTAACTACTTAAAATTTTCTACGGACGCCACCAATCAAACTGAACCACGGGTTCACCAGGTTGAATGGAATAGTTCAAAATGAAAAACTTAGCAATATCTTTAATATTCTTCAAATATTTCACTGTTACCTTTACTACAGCTTAATCCAAGAAGACAAAGTTCTAAAACAAAATTTTAAAGTAACAACCAAAAAATACACAATTCTTGCCGTTGCCACTTACAGAAAAGTAAAAATCAAAAGATAAAATTCTCGCGAGCAGAAATTAATAATAAAAATGTCACATTATTTTGCAATCTCGAACAAAATGCGTAGAGTTTTCTACTTTTCTCCATATGTTTTAATATTCTTAGCGTTACACAATATTTTCAGCTTACTGTGGCATTCTTAAATTGATTTCATCAATTAAAGTTCATTTTTATTTCGGTTGTTTTTATTTTAATGTTCTTAGTATTACACAACATTTTCAGCTTACTGAGTCATTCTTAAATTAATTTCACTAATTAAAAGTTTTCTTGTTTTGTTTTGCTTTGTACTGCTAGTACAAGAAAAGACAACATTACTATTTTTGTATTGCAAATTAGTAGTAGGAAGCTCTACTTGGAACACGAAAAGCTCAGTCTGCAGTTCAGTTGATGTTTTATAATAAAACAACTGATATGATCATGTATTATATAGAACTACCCAATACCCCCCAAACCCCATAGAACTACCCAATCTACTACTATTTACGTTTTGTTATATATTTATCTTAATATTCTTAATGCAAAATGCTTCAGTTTTTGGTGAATTCAAAAAAATAGTAGGGTAAAAGCACAAGTAGTCGGCCATTTAAAAGATCTTTTGTTGATCTTGGCTAACCTAGAACTTTCAGCTATCAATACAGTACCAAAAACAAGGTAAAACTTTAGGATGAACCTTTCTGATAGTGAATCATCTACTTGTTTCAGAAATTTAAAAAACAATCATGTTAAAATCCAAGCTGTTGTCAACACTAGTAAATGCTCCAGTAGTCGGCCACAGAATCATCTTACCTGAAAAATAAGCAGAATCGCAATCTTGGATGACGGGCACACCATTCAAAATGAAATGACTCAATACTAATTCAAGAAAAAATCCCGCGAAACTTAACTGCCACTGGTTGATGATTGAGGATAAGTACATGAATGTGTGAATGCGTCATATCTGATTTTGAATTAAAAATGTACTATTTATGAGGAGTTTTATGTCATTGTGTCCGACTACTGGAGACTGGCCGACTAATGGAGCACTTAATCTAGGGTCACCCGGGGCAATTCCTGGTCAGCAAGTTTCTGGGGTAATTCCTGGTCACAGTCCTTTTTATGTCTTAATAATCCTTCAGCAAAATGAAAAAAATCACAGAGGTACTCTGAACTATCTTCATTGCAATTCATTACTTAATTATGAGTTGACTGTGTATTTAGTTTGAAAAAAAAAATCTTTTTAAAATCTCTTGTTAAATTTCGTAAAACAAGATTGGCCTTAGTTTTGATACATTTGTACAAAGATCGTAATCAAACTCAAACTTCTGAATATTTTTCTTTTTCGTTTTTTTGGTTGAATTAGGTACCATGTCAGTTACTGAAAAATAGTTTTGGATTTACCATTACTGTTTTGAATAATTTGCAGGAAGGCTCCAAACAATGCCCCTGGCTGCTGGGGTAATTCTTGGTCAGTGGGGTAATTCCTGGTCAGTCCTTTTTTAAATATTTATGGATTATTATTTCACCTATTATTGACATATGTTATTGATTTAAACTATATGTAACCCTGTGAGCCTTAACTGCAAAGTTAACTGTAACCGCAATGTAACATTCTTATCTGTTAATGATAAGTATACAATATACTGAATTTTTCTTTGTTAAATTTCATCCAATTATTTTATAAGTTTTAATAATTATTCTTAATTATACTAAGAAAAATGCTTAATTGTAATTGCATTGTACTATTCACTTAACTGTTCACCTTAACCTGTTCATAACAGACAGTAGCATGTGTTCAGTGTGTATGGTGCATGTGCACCATATTTTTTATGGACCTATATATTTGGTAGGTGAAGATTCATTCACAACAGATATAAAAGCTGTAACTATTGCATACAAAGTGTATAAAAAGTATTTTGGCTAAGTTTTATTAAGTAAAGCTATTATGTTGAAAACAATTGCATTCTTCCTTAAAAAAAACTAAATACAGTGTTTAGTTAGCTATATATATAAATAAATTCTTTATCTAATTAGTTTAATAACTTGTATTAATAATGTGCTTACAAAATGTATGCATTTTCATCAATCATTTGAGTGACCAATAATTGCCCCGTAAGTGGCCAGGAATTACCCCATCTCTGGGGTAATTCTTGGTCACTAATTAACGACAATTATTCAAGTTCATTATGTATTGTTGATAGCATGAATATTTTATTCGATTGACATCCCAATGTGCTTCCTCCATACCAAAATTTGTAACTCTAACTTAGATAGATTTTGTGATAATTGGATGTTAATGCTTTTTGACCAGGAATTACCCCAGGTGACCCTATCATGCATTCTTTTTTACTTGTCTTTCAGTCGCTGCATAAATTTCAGGCCGAAGCGGCCGAATCACAACTCATGCTTCGGCCAGACCGAAGCTTCGTTCCATCTCTAATTACTATATACTTAAAGTTTTAGCTGATCTGACATACTTGATTTACACATTTTACTGTGAAAAAAAGCATATTAAATGACCTACAAAAAAAAATATTTTCTTGAAAACTAGACAAGACCCCACGCAACTTTCATCTTTACGTTATTCTACACATTTGTAGGTTCCATAATTCATAAAAGTTATTTTTTTCTCGGGTTGCTGTTTTGAGTTAAATGCGATCAAAAACCCACAACTTTTGAAAATTTGATAAACATCTAAGTTTTTTTCTCTTCAAAGCAATAATATATTAAACAATTTTCGTACCACATATTCTCTTCATAGTATAAATTTTCAGTATATGTCAAAAAAATTTCGGGGGGTTGCTTTAAGGGTGAAATAATGCAGTTCAAAGTCAAGCGAAAATGGCCTAAAAACCATGTTTGCTCTTTAACCTTTTGGATCCGGGCTGTTCATATAGAAATTTTTCTTTCGACCCAGGTAGTACGACAGTTGAACCAAAGACTCTATAGCTTCGCGTAAGACTAGACACTTCAACACAAATCAGTGCTTTCATTTTTCGACCGCAGTCAGTGAAAGATTTGAAACGGGAAAAACCAACATTTAGGAGATCATTTGGCGAAACAATTTTAGTCAAAAGAGTTTTACCCGCTGTTGAGGCGATATGTCGCCAACGCGGTGGCGTCGCCTTACGATGGGCCATGTTGCTGGAAGAGGCCGAGAGTCTTGTCTTTTCAGACGGGGGGACATCTTGGGGGTCACGGGAGCATTTCAGCACGGGGGGGGGAGTAAGTTTTTAGCGAAAGGCTGTTTATGCAGGTTGTGTTGATGAAATGGAGCGCGAGAAGAATAATAGAATAAGCCCCCGATGGCAACTTTAATTTCTCTCAAATATATGTAAGAATTTTGAAATCATGCTGTAAAATGGTGAATGAATTTAAATATTCAATCTATTTTTGAAAAGCAATTAAGCTGTGGTATTAACAAAAGGGGTCAGTAGAATCAGTTACAGGCGGCGCACTCGCATGTTTATGAATCCTGTTTTTTTTTTTTTTTTTCTTTTTCTTTGCTAGTTTATTTCTTTCATTTTTTTATCTATTTTTTTATTCGTTTTTTAAAGCAAATGTTTTGATGTGCTTTGATCGTTATTGAAATTGTATTATTTTAAAGTTTTATTACGCGTTACTGGTGCTGACACGTCTTAGTAACTCGCAATAACAATTACCAGTGGATGTTTTTTATGCTATAGAGAGGTAGGGATGTAAACCGCAGCCTCTATCATTGGACCCTCAGAAAACTGAACCTTATGTCTTAGCTGTCCAAAAATGGAGAACTTCTGTCCGAGGATCTTATGTCCGCTGGACCTTCTGTCCCTCCCTCACACCTTTTGTGCGTGGACCTTCTCCCCGCAGACCTTTAGATTTGGACCTTGCAGTATTTCAATTAATAGGATCGGGAAACTAAGCGACTAGCACGGTTGATGGAGCGTCGTGCTTATGATGGGAACGGCGTTTAAGTCCGAATCCGGGGAGCGGAAAACCTTTCATTGGGTTTTTTTCTTCAGCACAATTCTGATCCATTTTTCCATTAATGCGTGATATAATCTCATTGCAAGATCCTGAGCTACAGATCTGTTGTTGTGAAAATCGGGAAACAAAACATTGATTTTAACTCAGCAAATCGTAATTTAAAATCTTATACAATAATATTTCTCTAGCCTGTTTTCTGTTACTATACGAGAACAATCAAATTCTATGATTTGCCCTTCATTTATGATTATCGTGCTGGCAATTGGCGAAAAATAGGTCCTTTGTCTATTTTTGTCAATATTTATTTATTTTTTTATTACACATAATTACAAGGAATAGCATAGGAAACCTGATAGGCAATGGCGCGGTTGGATAGATTTTCTTTTCTTTTTTTGTTTCCACATTATGTTTCGTAAAACTACAAAAGTATTTTCTCATTCAGCAAAAAAAAAAGTTTGTTTCACACCTGTTTTTTTTTTACGGGGGGGGGAGGGGGCTTTTTTCCAAAAAATTACCAGAAAAATCGAATTTTTAATTACTGCTCTCAAGCTCGGAAACTTCGCGCGGGTGAGCTATCATTGAATTGATGCTTGACTTGATATTGGCCCATTTTACGACGGCAACAAAAGTTTAAAAAGCTCAATTGCAAAAAATAATAATAACAATAATAATAAGCCCCCTCCTTGTGACAGGGCAGCCACCATGCTCGAAAAATACCAGTTTTTCCTTCACATGTTCTAAGCAGCTATGTCTTGGACTTAGGGCTCGACCATATGCGTAAAAGGATAGCTCTGTATTTTTATGAGTATATAATATTAAGAGGTAAAAACTACACAAGTGTAATTCCACGAAATACAATTATTTTGTCCAGCACGAGATGCCTTCACGCACGTCATACTTTTCATTAAGAATAATAAGTTAAAAAAATAATAAAAACAATTTGTCACTTAAGAAATCACCAACTTATTTTGTCATTACCTTTTTAAATTAAATATATAAACTTTCTCGCGCGAAACAGACTGGCTAGTTTTTCGTAAAAGGAGCTGCACATATTTTTTGTTTTCAACTGTTAAAATTATTATTTCTCATTAAACCAGGCATGTTGGAACCTGCAATTTTTTTCATCATTGTTGCATTAATAGAGCAAAAATATTTAATAATTCATACAGCATATTACAAGTAGTCGACTTTTGATGTCCCGTACGTGACAAATGCAAATGAATAAAAAAATTAACTAACAAAATTATTTAATAAACATATAACTGTATTAGGGGTATATTTTTATCAGATGTAAAGATTTAAAAAAGCTTTCTCCTGTTTCATTTAAATATTAAGTTCTTTAACAAAGTGTCGTTCTAATAATAGCGCCTGATTGTCCCGTATGTGACCCTAGAATGGTTCAGAAACGTCTTCGCGTAATGTTAAACAGTTTACAAGTACTAGTAAAAACATTAGTTTTATAGTAAAATTTCATGAATACTTTTCTTTTGATTCATTTATGAATTCAATTTCTTAACAAATATAATTGATTAAGCAAAATGCGTGAGCTGATGCGTGATTTAAGCAACGATGCGTTAAAATACGCATCATTGCTTCGAATATATATCTTCTTTCCTTTCAAAGTTTTTTTCAATTTAAAGAGGCCCAGTAATATTATTTACCATTTACGTATATCTAAATACTTCTTAGTAGAGATGGAACGAAGCTTCGGCCGAGCCGAAGCTTCGGCCATTTTGCCGAAGCTTCGGTCTGGCCGAAGCATGAGTTATGATTCGGCCGCTTCGGCTGCTTCGGCCTGAAATTTATGCAGCAAATTTTCTGTTACAATCTATATACATAAAAGACTACTTTTGAAAACGTATGTCCGGGGTAATCTTCCAAACTACTGAACCGATTTTAACCATTTTTTCACCGTAGATAGCTGCGGTAACAGGGAGCAGGATAAGATATAATTTATTTCTAAAAAGCTTAGTTTAAAAAAGTTATTATGGAAAACAGTTAATTTTATGTCATTTCCCCATTAAATGATTAAATTTTCAACCCATTGTTGCAAAAATTTGGTGCCATGCAGCAACAATATTGATTGTAATCATATTGAAAATTTTGAACCAAGGCTTCTCTGGAGTAAGTATGGAATTTATTGCCTTCTAATGATTTTTATATTTATCTGAGCCAACAATCGCTAACGGGTGAAATAAAAAAAAAATTGATTTTGGAAATAGTTAGAGACTAGAAAGTGTTTATAGTCAAAAAAATTTCTAAATTAGGTACATAAGATGTTTTCACCTCACCAATGTTGTCACGAGGATAGAAACTAATAATGGGACTTATTTAACGAGCAATATTTAGAAAAGGTTTTCTCACTTTCTGGTAGTGTACAGGTCCTCCCTGTAAATTGCTACGCAATAAATTTTTTGGGTTTCTCACTCCTTCTTGGAAATATTTTAGCTTAAAAATAAGCCATAAGGCAAAAAATGCGTTTTTGGCCATCTTGGCAGCCATTTTTCTCATAAAGGGGGAGCAGTAGAAACTTTAATTTTTTTTTTTAAACAAGCCACTGATATGCTAGCTATTCACAGGAAAAGAATTTACTTTTGGTTATTTCTCCCATTAAGAGATATCCTGCTGACAGTATATGCATGTTTTTCGCGACGACCATATGCTTTTGTTCCCCCTCTCATGGACTTAAAATTAATTAAACCAAAAAATAATTATGTATTTATTATTAGCTGTATTATCTACTCAATATGTCATGAAATTTAATTTATTAAATCATTGAACAATAAATTAGATAATTGATGAAAACAAGAAAAAGTATTTCTCTGATGCCTGAGCATTATGCATTCATAATTATAAAGCACTAAATACTTTCTTGGGAAATTAATTAACATAAATGAGCTCTAAATAGTTATATTATAAGCAATACCCAATCTTGTGATTGGGATACTCCTGTTTTTAATTGAAGAATTTCTTGAATATCACATGAATATCAGGAAAATTAATGAGGTCTTTTCGTTTGATGTAGGATACTTTATGACAAATTTCATTTGATGGGCTACTAACTGAGCATGGTGATAAAGAGCTATTAATTTCAGCATCGAATTCCATTTTACCTTATTAACAGTTAAATATTTACAAAATAATTAAAAAAATAATTTAATATAAAACCATGCTTGAAGAATTAAAATTAGTGCAACTAATTTATTCCCATACTGATCTTTACAAAATTGACATGCGTTGAGCACTGATAAGAACTGACAAGAAAAAGTTTACTCACTAAAATATTAGTTCACAGATACTATAAAGCATACATTCTATTTTACACAAAGTAATACTGCAACAAAGAACAAGGGTATCCTCCTGTTTATAGCCATCAATCAGGAACATCCAATCACATGTTTGGGTATTGCCTATGAGATAAATATTCGAAGCTCCTTTATTTTAATTGATTTTTCAAGAAATTCTTTAGTACCTACCCCTTTATACCCTTGTTCTTTGTTGCAGTATTATTTTGTAGAAAATAGAATGTACGCTTTATAGTATCTGTGAACTAGTATTTTAGTGAGTGAACTTATTCTTGTCAGTTCTTATCAGTTCTCAACACATGTCAGTTTTGTAAAGATCAGTATGGGAATAAATTAGTTGCACTAATTTTAATTCTTCAAGCATGGCTTTATATTAAATTATTTATTTAATTATTTTATAAATATTTAACTGTTAATAAGGTAAAATGGAATTCGATTCTGAAATTAATAGCTCTTTATCACCATGCTCAGTTAGTAGCCCATCAAATGAAATTTGTCATAAAGTTTCCTACATCAAACGAAAAGACCTCATTAATTTTCCTGATATTCATGTGATATTCAAGAAATTCTTCAATTAAAAACAGGAGTATCCCAATCACAAGATTGGGTATTGCTTATAATATAACTATTTAGATCTCATTTATGTTAATTAATTTCTCAAGAAAGTATTTAGTGCTTTATAATTATTAATGCATAATGCTCAGGCATCAGAGAAATACTTTTTCTTGTTTTCATCAATTATCTAATTTATTGTTCAATGATTTAATAAATTAAATTTCATGACATATTGAGTAGATAATATAGCTAATAATAAATACATAATTATTTTTTGGTTTAATTAATTTTAAGTCCATAAGAGGGGGAACAAAAGCATATGGTCGTCACGAAAAACATGCATATACTGTCAGCAGGAAATCTCTTAATGGGAGAAATAACCAAAAGTAAACTCTTTTCCTGTGAATAGCTAACATATCAGTGGCTTGTTTTAAAAAAAAATTAAAGTTTCTACTGCTCCCCCTTTATGAGAAAAATGGCTGCCAAGATGGCCAAAAACGCATTTTTTGCCTTATGGCTTATTTTTAAGCTAAAATATTTCCAAGAAGGAGTGAGAAACCCAAAAAATTTATTGCGTAGCAATTTACAGGGAGGACCTGTACACTACCAGAAAATGAGAAAACCTTTGGTTTTGTTTGCCTTTTTTTGTAATAAATGCCTGAATTTTAGCAAAATCTGCAAAATCAAGTTTTTGTGGTGACAACTTCAAAGAGCCCTGTACCTTGGCAATTTTCATTATGAACGTTCTAGTATTTTTTTTTCAGAATGCCTGGAGTAACTAGTTTCCATAGATATCTAACACTTTTATTTTGCATGAGTACGATTTTTTATAAAAAATGATTAAATAACATCACTTTTTTAGTATTTTGACGTGGCGGACAAACTTTGAGGGCATGTATCTCAGAAAATAAGTGGAGCAGGTAACTTTCCTTTTGGGCTTTTTCATTCCTCTATACCATCAATCTGTGTACCAAATTAAAAAAAAATCCGAGTCGGTCGTGCGACCCCCATTCGGTGATTTGGTATGGAATCGCTCTCATATAAGATAGTCTTTTCAACTCAAAATTCTTCCTCATGATAAAGCATAATAGAAATTTATATTCAATTAAAAATATGTGCGTATTGAACATTTGAAGCCAGAATGCATTCAATAATTAATAAAATATTTATTAACAATATGTTCGTTTAAATATTACATTTCGTTATATTTGTTCAAAAAAACTTTAGTTTTAAAATAATAGCTATATAAATATTCTGCATTGAGTATTTTTCAATGATTTCTAGCTTTGAAACTTTGAACAATGGTAATGGTTCTTATGTGTACAAGGGCAGATGTGCAACTATTATGCATCCTGAAATACTTTTTTTTTTAATTTTATATTTTTTGAAATTTATAGGTACACAATTTCAGTTTTTTTAAAGAGATGCATTAATCTATCAACATATATTAACTTATTATGTATTTCATTGATCAAGATTCTAAACAACAAAATCAGGATATAGTAAAACAAATAAGTAATAGTTAATACATAACCTAAAGCTGCATCTTATTTATTTATTTTTGTATAAATCAAAATATGAGGAAGTGGTCCAGTCTATTAGTAGCACACATCCACCCAAGATCCGCATTTTTTTAAGTATTTATAATTATAAAAGAATCAATTCTGATTAGTTGATTAACTTTAAAAAAGATTCGTTATTTATTCTTGAATTAATAGAATAATACCTGCTCATTTGTCACACAACTTAGAATTATGATGCAAAAAAAACAATGTCTCAGCATTTTTAGGCAGAATCCTGCTTCTTTTCTTCTCGTATACATTACCAGCTTCGAAAAATGTTCTTTCACTGTATACACTGCTACCTGGAGCAGATAAGTAGCGTTTGGCCAATTCTGATAATCCTGGAAAAATTGTCTTATTTTCCATCCACCAATTCAGTGGGCAATTTTTCCTATTTAAGAGTGGCTTGTTCATGTACAGTTCTAGCTCTTTTTCGTTAGGCAACGAAAGTTCTATTACTTGTGATTCATTGCTTGTAATTTCCAAAACTTAACCTTGGAATGAATAGTTTCTTTGAACTTGTGACATTATTAAGTAATCCTCTTAAAATAAATACCAAATGAAAGCCAAGTAAAAAAGAATGCATGATACTATTTTTTCGAATTCACCAAAAACTGAAGCATTTTGCATTAAGAATATTAAGATATTTATAATATATAACACAACGTAAATAGTAGTAGATTGGGTCGTTCTATTGTATAATACATGATCATATCAGTTGTTTTATTATAAAACATCAACTGAACTGCAGACTGAGCTTTTCATGTTCCAAGTAGAGCTTCCTACTACTAATTTGCAATACAAAAACAGTAATGTCGTCTTTTCTTGTACTAGCAGTACAAAGCAAAACAAAACAAGATCACTTTTAATTAGTGAAATTAATTTAAGAATGACTCAGTAAGCTGAAAATGTTGCGTAATACTAAGAACATTAAAATAAAAACAACCAAAATAAAAATAAACTTTAATTAATGAAATCAATTTAAGAATGCTACAGTAAGCTGAAAATATTGTGTAACGCTAAGAATTAAGAATATTAAAACATATGGAGAAAAGTATAAAACTCTACGCATTTATTATGCATTTAATCCAAAAACTTCAATGTGTGCGCCAGCCGAAGCTTCGGCCATTAGTTGGCCGAAGCTTCGGTATTCGGCGCTTCGGCCAAATGCCGCTTCGTTCCATCTCTACTTCTTAGTTTTAACTTTCAACCAATATCTGAACTATATACTCCAATATTTGAACTATTTTTGGATCGTTGGCCCGCCTCGCTTTCAAAAATTTTCAATTTGGCCCCCGAGTAAAAAAGGTTGGAGACCCCTGGTGTAAAGAAAATAAATGTTTTTGGAGATGTTCATACATGCAAGAGATACTTAATTCTCTCCCTTTTAATTTTTTTTTCTTTTTTAACACTCCATTTTTTCCCTCCCGGACAAAATTAAGCAAAAAAAAACTTGAAATACATTATAGTGCAGCAGATATATGACAAAAACTAATGGAATTAAGCCTTTATTGATAGAAGCATATAACTTGGGATGGGCATACTATATATATTAACGAGTAATTCTGGATACGCGGCCATCTGAGATTTCGAATATTTCAGTAATGGCGGACGTTCGAAATTGCGGCCTCTGAATACATATTATGTGCTTCTTTGTTTCGTTATTCACAATGTTAATAGCGTAGCATTCTAGCATATTACATTACATTACACTCCAGATTCCCATATTTCAGTAATGGCGGACATTCAAAATGGCTGCTCTTGAATGTATCTGAGAAACTCCATTGTTTTTAACCCCCGACGCAACAAGAAAGGTGGTTATAAGTTTGGCGTGTCTGACGAGCTGTGTATCTGTCGATCTCTGTATCTGTGTGTGGCACTCTAGCGATTAAACTGATGGACCGATTTTGAAAAAAAAAAAAAAGTATTGAGAGAAATCAATTAAAAACTTTTAAACTATTTTTTGCGATTTTTGAAATGAAAACATACTTAAAAATTTAGAAGAATAGTACCAAAAGAAGGAAAAAAAAACCTGCTGATGATAGAATGTGTTTGGAACTTCCATATCATACAGAACTCGAAATATGAAGTTTTTTTACCAAATGTGGCTCAGCCTTAAATTAACACGATTGAAAACCGATGTCATTGTTAGACGGCAAGGAAAGAAAACTAACTCCTTTAAAATGTTTATTTGTTGTCAGTTTCTATTTGTTAACAATTAAATATACTTGCAATTGATATTAGTATAGGAATTTTAAAATGAGTTCCAATCTTCCCTCTTTTTTTCTCTGCTTTTACGATAATAAAATTTTACTGGCTTTGATTGATTTACATTTTAGTAGAACTTTTATCCTTTCATTGTATTTTTAATCGTCAATTTCTTTCGGAATGGATGTTGCAAGTGGTCATTTTCTGTGTATCTCACTTTAAAAGACTTCGCTCTGGTGGTTTCGAATGATTTTAAGCGTATTTTAATGAGATGGAATGGACCTCTTTTTGGTAAATGAAGTTCTGACTGATAGTTGTCGTCACTATATTAGGATTTTCTCACTGCTTCATAGAATATACTTGGAATGTAGGTAAGATTATGTGTGTATATTTTAATTAACGAAACAAAGTCATTATTTTACTTTTGTAGACGGATGGGAAATTTACATGCGCTCGCATGGCTTCTTTTTTTTAGAAACTTTATTGCACGAGCACAGCCGTGATGGTACAGCTAGTTAAAGAATAAAGCAACAAGAAGTTACCTACTACAACAATAATTTTAAAATACAAATTTAAAGCACTAAAAGAACAATAAAAAAATGTATTTACTTGTTCCGGGATGACAAGAAAACCTCTTTAAAAAAGGAAAAAACATGTGAGATGAGTAAGCTTGATGGTGATAATTGTTATAATTAAAATATTAGGACAAAATAAGGGGTGGGAGTATAAAATAAACGTGGAAGTAATATTTAAACAGCTTTTCTCATCTGAATTTTGTATCCAGAAACAAAGCACACACATCGTTTGCATTCAAGATGAGTCCCTTGTAAACCTCCAAAATACGTGTATGCAATGTTTTATTTGATTTCCGTTTGCAACGTTTTTTGTTATTTATTTTTTTTTTCTTTTAACTTTAAGGAACACTTGCACACTTCTGTACAAAACTCAAATTACATTTATAATTCAAGTTTTGTACAGAAAGAAAAAAAAATCAACTCTTAAAATTCATAGCTTTATCCTGCAGTAAAAATTTTGTTGTCTTTAACAATATTTGATTTTTACAACTACGCGGTATTGACAGAGTACCTGATGGAAACAGCCAAATACGGAGTATTTCCCGAGTACTCGATACGACACAAATAAAGTTATAAACTTGTACTGATAAAACTACTTACGTAGGATTATTAATCAGTACAGGCGTTTACTGTTTTGGTGTGTAACGGTTATTCCCGTTTTAATGTAATGAAGTAAAATGGTGGGAAAGTTTTTTTTTTTTTTTTCCGCTGTCCGCTCACTTGTTGAAGAGTGGATCGTTGTAATCTCCCTTTTTATCGCAATGGCTGGACCATAAAATCTCTCAGACAAAGTGTAGGGAGAGAGAGCTGCGGGCGCACATTTGACGATTCGACATTGGGTGGTAATTAGTTTCCTCCCCCCACCCACCGCTCTGCTTGGTGCCTCAACCTACGTTCTCTTTTTCTTGGAATTCTGAGGGAAAAGCTTGGCAACCCTGACGCCAATTCCAAGAAACTAGAATTTTATCTTGGCGTTCAATTTGACCTGCTCAGCTGTGAATGAAAGTTTTTTGCAGTACCATCTTTCACTTTCCTCTGCAGTTGTTTTCATCGCTGTACTTCAAAACTGGTTGCGAAGTGTCCAATCTTTCCCTTTAGAGTATCTTTGGTTGAACCACAGATTTCTTCTCATTGAAAAGAGAAGGTATAAACTGTCGTACCAAACGTATGAAACCTTGAAAAAACTCTCGACTCCAAAGGATTCCAGTGAAAATTTCAACCCCGTCTTCTAAAAGAAAAAATATTTATGGTACGACATGTGTACCGCCCAGTTCCTAAAAATTAACTAAAAAAAGGAACACACCTTAACCCAAATAACTATGCGGTCCTCATAACCAGACACAGTATAATCGATAGTAAACATAACCTTGGGGTGGCGTTTCTGTAAAAAACTACAGCGCACTGAAATGTGTCTTTCAGTCGTTTTACCAACAAAAAAAAAAAAAAGCGCTGCAAAACATCAAACTTCGGGAATGTTTAACAAGCGAACAAAATTTTTTGGAATGCTAAAAACTTCAGAATATTCACTTCTCATGACTTACTTTCACATATATAAAAAAATAAGAAAAAAAAGGAGAAAATCGAAAATTATCACTGCCAAATTTTCCTATTTTTGTCTGATTTTCAAAATACTGGCTCTTAAGTATAGAAAATACTAAAAATATCAAGTATTTTTTTTTTCAAAATGGCTTCCTTTATTGATTTTGTTTCTTTATGGTGCCCCCCCCCCTCCTTTTTTGAAGCACAGGGAAAACTTTCTTTACATTAAATTTGGCATAGTATTTGTTCATTTAAACCAAATAAGACATTATTTGTGAACAAATAATTGCTGACTAATTACTGGCAAACAAAAAAATGGTTATTTGATTTTACAAGGTATTATCACATTGATTTATCTTTAAATAATTTTCAATAGTTTTAATTCTAAGCAAGCTTCAACATAAACATACATGAGTACTATTTAATTACAGCAATATATGATAAAATTATTTCAAAAATATGTTAATTATTTCAGTCCAGTGGAACAGTTACATTAGCAAAATGGATTGCCAATTAATTGTAAAATTTTGTTATGATGAGAACCCAGATTTTATGCAGATGCATGCCTATGCAATTATATATTTTTGCTTTCATTTGACATTAATACATATGAACGCATAAAAATGGCAATTTTGAAAAACAAATCCATTTTAAGGAGTTTTTTACTAGTTTTTAGAGAATTTTTCTTTTGAAACTGAAAACATTTATTTTTACAAAATAAACACATGTAAAATATAATCCAATGTTACAAATGATGAGATCATTACAAAAATAATAAAAAAATAAAATCATAATAACAATTTAATCAAGCAATTCTCAACCGGTGATCCAGCAGGCTGGTTGGCACTGATCCGCAGAAAAATTGGAAGGGAAAAAAATAGAAAAACCCTAATAACATTAATATAAAATACCGTATTTTTACATGAATTTCGTGGTTAATTTTCAAAGTGTTTTTTGCCAATGTTAATTTCTTGAGTTTAATGAATGCAATAATTGATAATTTTATCTTCTAAATATTTTTTCTAACAATTATTTAGAAAAAAGTAAAGTTTTATTTGTGTATTTATTTCTTCACTAGCTGATGTGCCCGGCGTCGCACATGTTTAAATGCAACATGCCAAATCCAAGAAAATAACTATATGACTTTCAACTAAGCCCAGTAGAATTATATTTCTTAAAGTTTTTTTTTGTGATCATGCGGTAGATTAACTGGGTGTGAAGAAGAAATGAAATCAAACTTAAATGCGTTATTTATTTTATCTGTGTGATTTTCCAAAAAAATATTTTCGATTTTCAAACTGTTGCCAATGTCAATTCTTTTTTTATTTAACCCAGTATCGATTATTGGCATAGATGAATATAAAAATCCTAAGAAAGCAATAAATTTCATACTTACTCCAGAGAAGCCTTGGTTCAAAATTTTCAAAGTGATATGATTACTAGAAATATTGTTGTTGCGAGACAACAAATTTTGGCAACAATGGGCGAAAATTTTAATCATTTACGGGTGATTCCATGTCAGTTCAATCACACCCCAACACCCACCATCTCGGATTTTGATAAAACTTGGTATACTTCCTTCCTTTGTAGTCATAAGCAACCCCCTAAATTTTTTTCTTTCTATCTTGATGCGTTTTGATTTTACAGCCTGTTGAAATTTTGCGATTTTGCATTTTTTGTCATTTTCGAGACACATAAACTGAGCTGATGTTGTTTATGAAAAAAAATTGTACCTGGGTAACTAATGGTTTAATCTTTTAAAAAATTTTTACAGAAATTGTGAAGACTTTGAGCATGTAAATAAAAAATATTACAATAGTCTTAGTCTATATGAATTTTTTTTTAAAAATTTCAAAATTGAAAATTTTGAACTTTTTTTGTCAAAAAAAGGCTTTGGCAAAATTTTAAATTTCAACATGAGGGTCATCTTTAAAAATTCCAATTTTTTTTTTACGTGATCATGGATATGTACTCTAATTTATCCCATGAAATTTTTTTTGGGTATTTTAGGGATTCAACCCCCTCCCCCCTCTTATTCTAGAAAAGAAAAACGTAGAACATCACACAAACAAGCTATTCCTCCTATTTAAAAACAGAATTGTCATCAATTAACACACAAATTTAAACATGAAGTATGTTGAATATTCAACTTAAACTCTAAAAATTAAAATTAAAGATTTTTTTTTTCAGTTGAAATAGTTTAAATTAGAGGAATTCTGGAAATAAGATATCATGAAATTTAATACTTGCATACAACAATTGACTCATACAGATTATTAGATTGTAGTCAAGACAACTTAAAAATTAAAAGTTTAGCTTAACACTAAACCACTGATTATGCTATTTTCTGGACAACCCCCCCACCCCACCCCCATGCTTGAAAAAAAAAAGTTACTGTGAGACTTTTTTCAATTACTTTTACTTCTGTGCTACGCAAAAATACATCTTCCTTTTTCTCAAAATTACAGTTTATGCTCTACAAAATTTATGGCTCAATTTTTAGTTTTTATTAACCTCAGCAAATCTTTTTTTGCTATTAAAAATAGTTTTTACTCTTTTTAGTAATTTAAAATATTGTGGTTTTGTATTAATTTTAATTTATGGTTATCTCGTAATGAACTGAATATCACATAATGAAAATTTAAGACAACATTAAAATGAAATTTTCACACAATTCTAATTTATAACAAAGCAATTTACCCAAATACCTAGGAATATTTGCTTATTCCTAGGGACACATTTTACACGTTCTTTCATTAACTCAACCAGTTTGTCCATGTCGGCTGCTTTTTTCGACACATTTTTTTCGTTTTTTTTTTTTTTTTGCAGATGATACATTTACATTCAGCACTTTTCTAAAATTATCTTCAACATTTTTCTGTAGTTCTTTATATTTTCTCTTTCCATGAGATCTCTTACTGGTTTCACCTAATCCATGCAATTTTAAAGGAGAACATTCCATCTCATTTAGTGATTTATTAAGCTTTTCTTTGGCTTCTTCTCTTTGTAGACTGCTTTCTTCTGTTGATTCTGAATCTTCCAGCTCTAAGTAATTACAGTCATCTACTGTACAGCTAATTGAGTCTTCATCAATTTTATAAATGATTTCTCTACAGTTACGGCACAATTTTCCCCCTGGTTTCACTTTTAACCCTTTCTCAGTTAAACATTTAGATTGATGCAATGTAACAGGACGCAGGGAGTTTTTGATTTGCACTTTATGCCTTTTCAATGGATCACTACAAACTTTGTGTTTCAATTCATACTTCTTCAAGAATACATTTTCATGATGAAAACAAATATTTGGAACTGAATCTAGTTCACAGACAAGTCTTGCACTCGATAATTCTTTTTCTTCCTCACTTAAACAATCGATATTCTTTATTCCTATGTCATGAGTGAAAATTAATTTATGACATTCACTTACAGTTAATTTTCCTATACTGCATATCGATACATCCATACTAAATCATTTGTTAAAACACAATCTAGTTGAAAACACAAGTAAAATACTATATCTGATCAGCAATGGTTCTTCTAAGCAACTAAGCAAAGGACAGACTGAAATACACATTCAAAATAGACACTCTCAGCTCTGAACTTGTTTCATTCATCTAATAAAGTATCAAACTAAAACCTGGTTTTGTTTATTTAACTCTGAACCAATGATTTAAAACAGAAAAGGTTTGATTCAACTTTGTTTTATTATTATTATGAGCTCAAAATGTTTAGAATCATGAAAAGAACTGTTTACAATCAAAAGGTTTTGCAAGAATCTCTTTTCCCCCTAAAAATGTTCTATTTTCTTAAGTGCTTCATATGTTCACTGCTTGATCCCTTTTATTCTTAAAAGAAAAAAAAAATCTGTGATCATAAATGGCTCCTAATAAACTTGCATTTGTACAAATGACATTTGCCTGTCATCCCCCTAATTTTATGGGTGTTTTACTAGCTCACAAAAAGGGATCAGCTGTCATCTCATGTCAGCTGATCTGCAAGCTGTATAGTTTATACTTAGTAAGTTTATATTATGGCAGTGAGATTGAGACCTGCTTTTGTGTAAATTAGTTATTTTTCTTGATTCCTCCCATCTGCTGCATTTATTTTATCAAGATCAGTATGTTGTTTTAAGTCATTTTTATTTTGAAGCAATGATATATTTTATGAGTATCTTTTCTCTTCAATTTATTGCACTTTTTGAAGTGCACTTGCTTAGACCTCCAACAGTGGATGAGGCATTAAAGCCAGAAAAAAAAAAAACCTGGACAAAAGTAGTTCTAGTTCATATTTACTTTTGAATTTTCATTTAAAAAAAAAAACATAAATCTGTTGAAGAGGAGACAAATATATGATTAGGCAGAAGGAAAAAAAATCTGCATAAAGTTCTAGTTTTCATTATAAAAAAAGATAAAAGTTCAAAGTAAAGAATAAAAGATGTGCATGTATACTAATTTGATCTTACTTTGCTATGAGTGAAGGAAAGGTAATTTACTTAATTGAAAAAATATTACCAAAAAGCTGGCTAGATTATTTCTTAAGGGGTCTACAATATTATTTCAAGAAAAAGAAAGATGAATATTTCTTTGCACAGAAGTAAAAGTAATTCAGACATTTTTTTTTCAAACATGGGGGGGGGGGGGGGGGGGAGAGTCCAGAAAGTGCTGGAAATAGCATAATTAGTGGTTTAGTGTCAAGCTAAACTTTTAATTTTTAAGTTGTCTTGACTACAATCTAGTAATCCGTATGAGTCGATTGTTGTGTGCAAGTATTAAATTTCATGAATATCTTATTTCCAGAATTCCTCTATTAAATTATTTAAACTATTTCAACTGAAAAAAAAAAATAATTTTAATTTTTAGTTGAATATTCAACATACTTCATGTTTAAATATGTGTGTTAATTGATGACAATTCTGTTTTTAAATAGGAGGAAGAGCTTGTTTGTGTGATGTTTTACGTTTTTCTTTTCTAGAATAAGAGGGGGGAGGGGGTTGAATCCCTAAAATACCCAAAAAAAATTTCATGGGATAAATTAGAGTACATATCCATGATCATGTAAAAAAAAAAATTAGAATTTTTAAAGACGACCCTCATGTTGAAATTTAAAACTTTGACAAAGCCTTTTTTTGACAAAAAAAGTTCAAAATTTTCAATTTTGAAATTTTTTCAAAAAAATTCATAGAGACTAAGACTATTGTAGTATTTTTTATTTACATGCTCAAAGTCTTCACAATTTCTGTAAAAAAATTTTAAAAGATTAAACTATTAGTTACCCAGGTACAATTTTTTTTCATAAACAACATCAGCTCAGTTTATGTGTCTCGAAAATCACAAAAAATGCAAAATCGCAAAATTTCAACAGGCTGTAAAATCAAAACGCATAGAGATAGAAAGAAAAAAATTTAGGGGGTTGCTTATGACTACAAAGGAAGGAAGTATACCAAGTTTCATCAAAATCCGAGATGGTGGGTGTTAAAATCCCATTTTTGTGGTTGATTTGATGTGGAATGACCCATAATGTTGTTAAAATTTGCAAAATTTAAAGTACATTACCTATATTATTGTGGACATGCATGTCCCGTCAGCATGTTTCATTATTTTGGTGTAAACAGCCAGTGTGTGATTTCTGCCAAAGACTCAAAACTTTGTCCACTGACTACACCAGCGATTTGTAATGTTATTATTTTTGTCAGTTCATGGGATAATTTTTCAATAAAATACAAAATGAAGTTTTAGAAAGAAGAATTTGATTGAAAAATTGTATGCCCGCCCAGGCATGTGAGGTAAAGATTCACCCAATCTGAATTTTTACATTCCCCAGCTTATCGGACAATATAATTTTCAAGCACTGCAAGCATAATAAATTTTCTTTGACTGAAGAAGGGATGAGATATTGTGAAATCATACGCAATAAGTAAACTATTTATTCACTTATTTAATTTTCCAACAGGATGCTTTAACTCCTAAAACCTTGGGAAAGCTTTGTCTAAATTTTGGGAAATCAAATTTCTAGAAAATATCCCAGCGTATAACTAAAAATTTCGTATTGATACCTTGCTCAAGTTGAGCAGTATGTTATTTATGTTTTGGATTAAAGTACCTTTCTTTTTTCCAGTTTTTATGAATCAAAGAGGAATATCCCCAAATTTTTCATGCAACACTAATTTAGCTGTCTTCAATCTTATCACAGGTAAGTGATTTTATGTTTCGAAATGTGAATATTAGCTACTTTTGTTTATCAGGACACCACTCAGTGATAGCTCACAAACAAGTTTTTGAAACATGATGAAACCTAAATAACATGACTACATGAGTTTGCCCAAGTCGTCGGCCTAAATCGCTACGAGTGGCAAAACTGCTACAGTTTGCTTTATTTTTGTGTAGTTTCTAGTGAAGTGCACTAGTTTTTAGAAAAAGAACTGAGTGAGCAGCACAGCACGATATACAAAAAATAGTAGTTTGAAACCATTAGTGAAGACTACTCTTAACATCAGTAGTGGTGATTCGGGGGGGGGGGGGGGCATCAAGGATCACTTAAGCGTTTTTAAAATTTTGATTTCGACAAATTTCAAAAGAGATCAGCCAAATTTAGCTCAAAGTTTAAATTTTAAGGCTTCAATTTCAAAAAAAAAAAATTCTCGAATACACCTTCCTTCCCCTGTGTTCAAAGATACTTTTAACTTGTGTTATTAAGATTCTAGTTTATGTATCTGTATCTTTTCTGGGAAGAAAACCCCTTTACCCTTACATCAATAAAGACAGCACGAAATTGCGTTTTTAAAACTTAAATTTAAAAAAATCTGGCGTAGTCCCTTAAATCGCTCTCTAAAATCACTAAAGCAAGTCAAGTTGAGTTTTAAGAATTCATCAGCGAAAAAAATGTGTGGGGAGAACATCCAAACTCCCATCATCCTTTAAGTCTCTCAAAATTAGCTTGAAATAACTTTAATACTTTTTAACTTTAATACTTTAATTTCACAAATCTTTATGAAAGACCCCAAAATTTGCTAAAAATATCAAAATTTGTATTTTCAAAATACCAGTTTCAAAGTTTTTAAGGGGAAGAACCACGTCTTACCCTTTTCTTTGCATCATCAAGCACTGCCCAAAGTTCTTTTTTTTTAAAAAAAGATTTCAGCTTCGAAGAATTCCCGGGAGAGACTCCATGGATGGAGTTCTCTAACCTTTTCCCAATCGCTGCCATAATTATATTATCAGGCGCAGATCCAGAGGAAAGGAGTCACGGAGGGTCATGATCTCCTTCTTAAACGACCAAATATAGCCTAAAACTACAGTTTTGAAACATCTATTTAAAAAAAAGCCATATACCCCCTCTTTCCACATACACCGTTTTAGCACAAAATTGCACCTTGACCCCTCTCTTTCCAAAAATGACCCCCTTTTAAACTAGAAACTGAATCCGTCCTTTTGTAACTGCATTTTTAAAGCTACAATTCCAAAGCATTTATGGGAAAGAACCTCCGAAGGTGCTCTCTTTCTTATGTCATCAAAAGATATCCAAAAATCAAGGGTAGAGCTTCTAAAAAAAATTTTGGTCCCTCACTTTTAATCCCCACTTGCCGCCACTGCTTAACATTAGTTTAATAACAATAATTAAAAAAAACCAAGGTTTTTCACAAATCTCATTGAGGTGCGAATTTTGTCAGCTGATGCAATGATAAAAAATAAGGCTCCTAAAAGTGGTAAAAAGCTGATCTTACCTACTAGACACTTTGTTGCACTTTATTCTATAAATTTTGGCAATTTTTAAATTAACCAGTTCATTAAATGTCATAATACATAAGTTTATAATTTTGAAAAATGTATTAGATTATAATTTACTAACAAACAAACTTGTGTTTGGAATGCAGAAAGTTTTGACATGTAAATCCGTGATTTAAAAGGTTGCCAGCCTAACTTAACAGAAAAGCTTACATTTTTGACAGTGAATTGCAACTTCGGGATTCAGATAGGGAGCATGTTTGACTTATTTCCTCTGTGCGTTTTTTTTTTTACAAATGCAAGATATTTTTTACAATAGTCATTAAATTTACCTTCCTAGCCACGTGTTACTAAATAAGGACAGTTTATTTTTAATTAATTTTATTATTATTATTACATTTAGTTATTTAAGAATATTTTTACCATTATGAAAACAACCTTTTCTTTTTAATCCAATAACAATGTAATAATTCAAATTATAGTCAACCGTTATTTAACTGTGTTAAGTACAATTTTACTAATTTAACTGTAAAAAATTTCCGAAAAATGTTGCACAAAAGTGTAAATAACATTTTTGTGGTTTTATTAGTTTGTGATTAAAGTTTAATTTTTTTGATTCTACTACATGATTAATTGAAAAAAATTCCTTTAATGAATAACAGTGTGTAAAAAATCATGATTAAAAAAAATCAAATTTATTTGATTCAAAGCATTTTTTGTATTAATTTGGATTAAATAAACTAAAATAAATAAATGACTAAAACTTTTGTTATGAATTACTTTGCAGTTATAAATATAATTAACTTGATGTTTAAAATAATTCACCATTATTATAATTTGAGTGTTACTTTGCCAAAAAGCTGTTATAACATGATGCAAAATCAATTTAATACACATGCATATGATGCACAAATTTAAAACAGATGGCATAGAAGTGCATTATAAATGCATAAAAACAGGAAAACAAATAAGTTGGTCATTGGTATTTCTATAAGCTGACTTCTTTTGCATTGAAAATTGTTTTTTTTTTTTTTTTTTTTTTCCAATTCTGAAACAACTTATCTACAGTTTTTCTTTATAAATAAAGATAGAATTTTAAAATCAGACAGCTACCCATTTTTATTTGCCCGCTTTCTGGTTAAAGTATAATTCACTGCTTATGTTTAAGTATAGTTAAATTGTTTGTTTAATGTATAATTATTGTAAAACAATTCTATAAACTACTACAATTAATGATTATTTATAAATAGTTTTTTTTTTCTGAGTACGCTTTAAATTTTTTTGCAATAATTCATAATTGAAACAATATTAATTTTAAATTTCCTTTTTCAAATTTGTTACAAAAATGTTCCCATTATAGCAAAACAGGCAGATTTTAGAACTTTTCTGCACACTTATTATTATTATTTTAGCTTAGTACTTTAAAATTTCCTTTATGTTTTCATTGAAGAAAAGCCCTGAATACAGTGCATACTAGTGTAAAATAATCAACTTGTTTAAAATTTTCTTCGAATAAAATTTTTAAAATCTGGGTGAGTAGAGAGAATTTGAATAGATTTGATTTTTCATGGACATTTTCATTTTTCTCTTGCAGTTTAATTTTCCAAATATATAAATTTGGAGTTAAAATATCTTCTTTTAAAGATAAAAATATTCAGATTTTAGAAAATCCTTTAAAAATATAAGACAAGTTGAACAAGCTCATGGGAGCAATCTTTTGAATATCGTATTCCCTGCGGTAAGCGCAGAGGTGCTTACTGCTTATAAGTTAAAAAATTTATAAATTGCGGATTTAGTGTATACGGGGTACCCCTTCCTCTCTTCAAGTCTTACCACCTTTTTAACAAAATAAACTACTATTAAGGAAAGAAAAGTAAAATAACGAACGTCTTTCAAAAATGATTGGAAATATGTTCCTCTTCCAAAATTATCAACAGAATGAATTCAAATTGAAATAGTTTAATTTTTATGATCCCTAAGTCCCCTCTGATAGTGTTATTAGTATTTTTTTCAGCTTAAAGGATTTCGGAAATAAATTTTCAATTTTCAGATTCACTAAATTCTTAAAAACATTTTTGTTGCTGAGCAATCATATGCAAGATCATAATACAGTATAAAATGCTCCCTTGAACTATTTTATGGCTCATTTTAGCCTTCACCAGGGCTGTGGAATCAAAGGCGAATTGATTTTGGACAAAGGAGTTCGTCTTTCAATTAAATGCTTTAAAATTTCAGGAGTCTACCATTGTCCCTTCAAGTCTACAACTCTGCCAGGGCTCCGGAGTTTGAGTTAAAGCAGTGGTGTAGCTGGGGGGGGGGGCTCTCTTGATTTTTTTTATTTTCCTTTAGTGTCCTCCTACTTTATAAAATTTTAACACAAGTTTTCACCCACTTTTTTTTTGCTCATGCTTCTGTAAGCGTCCCTCCGCTTTTTTCCGGAACTACACAGTGAAATTGAATGTTTTGAACTTCCAGGAGCAAGAGTCTTATCTTCCCTCCAACTTCACATATTATGAACCTTGAAAGGAAAACCTTGTTTTCATATAGCATTATGTGCTGTCGTCCCCGCTTAATCAAGCAACGGATAAACGAATACCCCGCTTATACGAATAAAATATTTCGGAACCGATGCCATAGACGTAATATTAAAGATCCCCGCTTAATCGAATAATATTTCTTGGAACCGACAGTATTCGTTTAAGTGGGGCCAACAGTATTTGTAAATTAATGGATTGCAACCATATCACATAATGAAGAAAAACACATACCAATGTGCCTGACACTTTAATCTCTATATATCTAAAATGTGCTGATTTGATCTACTTCTATGCAATTCGAAAGGTTTTTCTCCCCTAATTAGTGCTTTTGTTGTATATTTTTAGCTAGGGCCTCCATGAGATACGAGAACATGTCGAAGGAGGATTTGGCTGACAGATTGGGCTGTCTTAGCTTCAGCTAATAGCACTATGATATTGCTTGTCATGACAAATATATGTTTGATAAAACATGTTATCATTGTTTTCATGCTATTTTTCTCTTATTATTTAACTTTTGAAAATTCGTTTTTTTTTCTACATTGGCAGAGGTAAACTGCACGAAAGAAAAATATTCCCTGCAATTTAAAATTGAATATCTTTTAAAATTTAGGAATTACCCCGTATTGTTAAGTGAAACATTTTAATAAGATGAGATGAATATAAAATGATGAGAGGTTTGTAACTATAAGGCTGTTTGAGCTCATTTGAATAGTTAGAGTTATTGTTCAAATGAGTACCTAGAATGATAAGAGAATATGAAAAATACATAGAATAGTTAGCATACAAATAGAAAAAAGGAAAAAGAAAGTACTGAGCATTTTTTGAATACTTGCCAGTTTTTAAAAAGTAGTGTATGAATTCCTGTCCTCTTCATTCACTTATTTTGTGCAGAAATGTTACAAATTATACTTTGGTCTTGTATGTATGTAGATATTTGATTGTTTTTTAAATAAACATTTTAAAAAAATTCTTGTTCCTGTTTTTATTGCAGCACAATTTTACATTTTGTGAATAATAATTTTTACCAATACATAAAATGTAATGATAGAAGATAAGATCGGAAGAAACCATTTGTACACGCTATTGAGTTACAGTAGCCAATAACCTAAATCCTTTAATTTTCATCTTTTCATCAATCGGTATTATATTTTAGGTCGACTAAATTAACTTGTAACTTCGTATAGCTAAAATTATTTTGAATTGTATGTACATTCCAAATGTTGCATGGGAAATTAATCTCGTAGGTGAAAATCTAGTTCTATATTGGTTTTGAAACTTATTCTGTGTAAATCGGGTTTCAAAACCGATATTTATGAATATATTGAAGGTGGCAAGTTTTTACGTAGTTCGACGTCGGTCAAAAAATATAGGTCTATATCGTTTTTGAAAAATTTTCTGTGTCAATCGGGATTCAAGACCGATATTCCTGAATATAGCGAAGGTGACAAGGTTTTACGTAGTTCGACGTCGGACAAAAAATATAGTTCTATATCGTTTTTGAAAATTTTTCTGTGTCAATCGGGATTCAAGACCGATATTCCTGAATATATCGAAGGTGGCAAGTTTTTACGTAGTTCGACGTCGGTCAAAATATAGTTCTATATTGGTTTTGAAAGTTTTTCTATGTCGATCGGTTTTCCGGACCGTTATTTTAGAATGTTCAGGACCGTTATTCTAGAATGTTCAAGACCGATATTCCTGAATGTATCGAAGGTGGCAAGTTTTTACGTAGTTCGACGTCGGTCAGAATATAGTTCTATATTGGTTTTGAAAATTTTTCTATGTCGATCGGTTTTCTGTGCTACTAGGGATATGGGATTATCATGATCATGTCCCACAGAAATTCCAGGTTCGTTACTGGTTCTTTCAGCCAAATGTTCACTCGCAATAGTATTGGATAAATTCTTTCCCCCATCTTTCTTTTCTAAGTTTGCTAAGCGTAATATACAGTCTTTTCCAGGAAACAGCTGTATAATTTTTCCAATTGACCAATTTGTTCGTTTATCCCCCCTCCCTTGTCTCTTTCAGAATAATATTGCTTACTGTCAGTCCTAAGAACTTTCTTGTTTTCCTTGCGTGATTTCTTAATTGTCCGTACTCTGTACCGTACGAAACCGATTTTAAAGTTTCTCGGATTTATTCTATAACCCTAGTAGCACAGAAAACCGATCGACATAGAAAAATTTTCAAAACCAATATAGAACTATATTTTGACCGACGTCGAACTACGTAAAAACTTGCCACCTTCGATATATTCAGGAATATCGGTCTTGAATCCCGATTGACACAGGAAAATTTTCAAAAACGATATAGAACTATATTTTTTGTCCGACGTCGAACTACGTAAAAACTTGCCACCTTCGCTATATTCAGGAATATCGGTCTTGAATCCCGATTGACACAGGAAAATTTTCAAAAACGATATAGAACTATATTTTTTGTCCGACGTCGAACTACGTAAAAACTTGCCACCTTCGCTATATTCAGGAATATCGGTCTTGAATCCCGATTGACACAGAAAAATTTTCAAAAACGATATAGAACTATATTTTTTGACCGACGTCGAACTACGTAAAAACTTGCCACCTTCAATATATTCATGAATATCGGTCTTGAAACCCGATTGACACAGAATAAGTTTCAAAACCAATATAGTACTAGATTTTCACCTACGAGATTAATTTTCCATGCAACATTTGGAATGTACATACAATTCAAAATAATTTTAGCTATACGAAGTTACAAGTTAATTTAGTCGACCTAAAATATAATACCGATTGATGAAAAGATGAAAATTAAAGGATTTAGGTTATTTGCTACTGTAACCCTAGTAGCACAGAAAACCGATCGACATAGAAAAATTTTCAAAACCAATATAGAACTATATTTTGACCGACGTCGAACTACGTAAAAACTTGCCACCTTCGATACATTCAGGAATATCGGTCTTGAACATTCTAGAATAACGGTCCTGAACATTCTAAAATAACGGTCCGGAAAACCGATCGACATAGAAAAATTTTCAAAACTAATATAGAACTATATTTTGACCGACGTCGAACTACGTAAAAACTTGCCACCTTCGCTATATTCAGGAATATCGGTCTTGAATCCCGATTGACACAGAAAAATTTTCAAAAACGATATAGAACTATATTTTTTGTCCGACGTCGAACTACGTAAAAACCTGTCACCTTCGCTATATTCAGGAATATCGGTCTTGAATCCCGATTGACACAGAAAAATTTTCAAAAACGATATAGAACCATATTTTTTGACCGACGTCGAACTACGTAAAAACTTGCCACCTTCAATATACATGAATATCGGTCTTGAAACCCGATTTACACAGAATAAGTTTCAAAACCAATATAGAACTAGATTTTCACCTACGAGATTAATTTCCCATGCAACATTTGGAATGTACATACAATTCAAAATAATTTTAGCTATACGAAATTACAAGTTAATTTAGTCGACCTAAAATATAATACCGATTGATGACAAGATGAAAATTAAAGGATTTAGGTTATTGGATACTGTAACTCAATAGCGTGTAAATGGTTTCTTCCGATCTTATTTTCTATCATTACATTTTATGTATTGGTAAAAATTATTATTCACAAAATGTAAAATTGTGCTGCAATAAAAACAGGAACAAGAATTTTTTTAAATGTTTATTTAAAAAACAATCAAATATCTACATACATACAAGACCAAAGTATAATTTGTAACATTTCTGCACAAAATAAGTGAATGAAGAGGACAGGAATTCATACACTACTTTTTAAAAACTGGCAAGTATTCAAAAAATGCTCAGTACTTTTTTTTTCCTTTTTTCTATTTGTATGCTAACTATTCTATGTATTTTTCATATTCTCTTATCATTCTAGGTACTCATTTGAATAATAACTCTAACTATTCAAATGAGCTCAAACAGCCTTATAGTTACAAACCTCTCATCATTTTATATTCATCTCATCTTATTAAAATGTTTCACTTAACAATACGGGGTAATTCCTAAATTTTAAAAGATATTCAATTTTAAGTTGCAGGGAATATTTTTCTTTCGTGCAGTTTACCTCTGCCAATGTAGAAAAAAAAGCGAATTTTCAAAAGTTAAACCCTAGTAGCACAGAAAACCGATCGACATAGAAAAATTTTCAAAACCAATATAGAACTATATTTTGACCGACGTCGAACTACGTAAAAACTTGCCACCTTCGATACATTCAGGAATATCGGTCTTGAACATTCTAGAATAACGGTCCTGAACATTCTAAAATAACGGTCCGGAAAACCGATCGACATAGAAAAATTTTCAAAACCAATATAGAACTATATTTTGACCGACGTCGAACTACGTAAAAACTTGCCACCTTCGATATATTCAGGAATATCGGTCTTGAATCCCGATTGACACAGAAAAATTTTCAAAAACGATATAGAACTATATTTTTTGTCCGACGTCGAACTACGTAAAAACTTGCCACCTTCAATATATTCATGAATATCGGTCTTGAAACCCGATTTACACAGAATAAGTTTCAAAACCAATATAGAACTAGATTTTCACCTACGAGATTAATTTCCCATGCAACATTTGGAATGTACATACAATTCAAAATAATTTTAGCTATACGAAGTTACAAGTTAATTTAGTCGACCTAAAATATAATACCGATTGATGAAAAGATGAAAATTAAAGGATTTAGGTTATTGGCTACTGTAACTCAATAGCGTGTAAATGGTTTCTTCCGATCTTATCTTCTATCATTACATTTTATGTATTGGTAAAAATTATTATTCACAAAATGTAAAATTGTGCTGCAATAAAAACAGGAACAAGAATTTTTTTAAATGTTTATTTAAAAAACAATCAAATATCTACATACATACAAGACCAAAGTATAATTTGTAACATTTCTGCACAAAATAAGTGAATGAAGAGGACAGGAATTCATACACTACTTTTTAAAAACTGGCAAGTATTCAAAAAATGCTCAGTACTTTTTTTTTCCCTTTTTTCTATTTGTATGCTAACTATTCTATGTATTTTTCATATTCTCTTATCATTCTAGGTACTCATTTGAATAATAACTCTAACTATTCAAATGAGCTCAAACAGCCTTATAGTTACAAACCTCTCATCATTTTATATTCATCTCATCTTATTAAAATGTTTCACTTAACAATACGGGGTAATTCCTAAATTTCAAAAGATATTCAATTTTAAGTTGCAGGGAATATTTTTCTTTCGTGCAGTTTACCTCTGCCAATGTAGAAAAAAAAAGCGAATTTTCAAAAGTTAAATAATAAGAGAAAAATAGCATGAAAACAATGATAACATGTTTTATCAAACATATATTTGTCATGACAAGCAATATCATAGTGCTATTAGCTGAAGCTAAGACAGCCCAATCTGTCAGCCAAATCCTCCTTCGACATGTTCTCGTATCTCATGGAGGCCCTAGCTAAAAATATACAACAAAAGCACTAATTAGGGGAGAAAAACCTTTCGAATTGCATAGAAGTAGATCAAATCAGCACATTTTAGATATATAGAGATTAAAGTGTCAGGCACATTGGTATGTGTTTTTCTTCATTATGTGATATGGTTGCAATCCATTAATTTACAAATACTGTCGGCCCCACTTAAACGAATACTGTCGGTTCCAAGAAATATTATTCGATTAAGCGGGGATCTTTAATATTACGTCTATGGCATCGGTTCCGAGATATTTTATTCGTATAAGCGGGGTATTCGTTTATCCGTTGCTTGATTAAGCGGGGACGACAGCACATAATGCTATATGAAAACAAGGTTTTCTTTTCAAGGTTCATAATATGTGAAGTTGGAGGGAAGATAAGACTCTTGCTCCTGGAAGTTCAAAACATTCAATTTCACTGTGTAGTTCCAGAAAAAAGCGGAGGGACGCTTACAGAAGCATGAGCAAAAAAAAAGTGGGTGAAAACTTGTGTTAAAATTTTATAAAGTAGGAGGACACTAAAGGAAAATAAAAAAAATCAAGAGAGCCCCCCCCTCCCCCAGCTACACCACTGCTTTAACTCAAACTCCGGAGCCCTGGCAGAGTTGTAGACTTGAAGGGACAATGGTAGACTCCTGAAATTTTAAAGCATTTAATTGAAAGACGAACTCCTTTGTCCAAAATCAATTCGCCTTTGATTCCACAGCCCTGGTGAAGGCTAAAATGAGCCATAAAATAGTTCAAGGGAGCATTTTATACTGTATTATGTTATCAGGTTTCTAAAATAGAAATGTTTTTTTTTTTTTTTAATTACCAGACAACACTTTCGTCTGTTAGATTTTTTTAACAAAAAATCTGTATTATATCTTATATTTTGAGAGTTTTTGAGTCCAGGAAAACTGATCAAAGTATCACTGCAACTTCTACATTAGTCAAAAACTTACTAGATATTTACACAAAAACAAACTGATATTGGAGCCTTGTAGTTGATTCACATGAATTAAATTTACAAAATTGTAACAGGAGAATATTATGACACTATTACACACATGAAAATTCGATAAGAGTTTGTTCGTTCTATTTTTAAACTCAAAATGTGTTTTTTAAATTTTTTTTAAAAACTTAATTTAGAAATTTTTTCTGAATAGTCAGTCGTTAATTTATGAAAATCACTTTCTCTGGAAGTGATCACATTATTGAGTGGATACTATTGCATTAATTACTCTTTCAAATTTCTTCCTACTCATATTTTAATTTTATTTTTTGTTTAACTGTGAAACATTTAGGATAGATTGAAATCTAGATTTAAAAAAATAAATAAATAACAGTTTTTTTTTTTTTTTTAGCTTTTGATATCAAGAACGAAATATTGTTGTACTTAAAAATCTTCCTAATGGTAAACTTAATAATAAAACAAAAACTGAATTTATTTACTAGTTAGTATTCATTCACCTACTATTTTTATTTCTTCCTTTCCTTTGAATCAATTAAATACAAATACAGTTTTCGTTGTTTTAAAACCTTAAGAGTATCATTACATTGGAACACTAATCGTTTTTCAGAGGTTACTTTTTTAATACTGCTAACCTTTTGCTTTTATTAAAGTTAAAATCAAATTCGAACGAATTACAAACATCACGCATTATCGCATTCGTGTAGAGCTTAAGACCTCTCCTGCTCTTGTTCACGCTCACCGTTACACCACACCGTTTGTGACTATTTCTTAAAAATGAAACCCTTGGGCGAGTACGAAGCCAAACTTGCAGCTTCACGGCAACCCCGTTTCTGCTTGCAACCGGTTGTCCTATTCGAACTCGGCTGTTGTCGCTACTCTGAATACTACGTATTCAAAAACTGCTATCCAACGTTTGGTTTCCGACGTTATCTGAATATTTTCCCAACGTTGTTCCAATCTAAAAACAAGTTCACTAATTTCAAACGTTATTGTGATGTGAATAACAACGGATAACTAACATTTTCTAACATTATTCAAATGTAAATTTCAACGTTAAACCTACAATTTTCCTACGATGTGAAAAGGTTAAGAACAACTACTACGTTTTAAATAATACAATGTATATTTGTTATACAATAACATGTTAACAAAAATTTTAAATATTGATTTACAAAGAAACTTTTACCTTCTTTTTCTCTCCTTTTGAATAATTATTCCTGCATCTGTTTCTTTCTTTCTTTATTTTTTTTCAGGAAATATTAGTTTCTTGCAAGATTATTCTTAAGACATAAAATCCTACATTTAAAATATTCCTACTAGTCTTTATTTTTATTTAATTGCTAGTGTAAAAACACAAATCCATGAATATGGAACTGATATAATAAATTATAACTAACACATATGTTAATTATAAAACTACATACAATTATAAGTGATTGCATTACTTGTGCTTATTAAAATAGTAAATATTTAGATTTTTATGTACTTTACCAAAAAGCTGGTTAAACTCGAAGGAAGCTATAAAAAATGAGTACCTACCTGATTGTAATGTCAGCTATGTTCATAAAGAGTAAAAATTAATGAAGAAATCTATTACTGTCGTCCCTGCTTAATCGGGTAACGGATAAACGAATACCCAGCTAATACAAATAAAAAATCCTGGAACCGATGACATAGACACAATGTTAAAGATCCTCGCTTTATCGAATATTTCTTGGAACCGAAAGTATTCGTTTAACAGACATTTGTTTCAGAATTAGAAAAAAATGCAAGCAAAAGAAGTAAGCTTATAGAAGATTATAAAAGGCATCTGCTAAAAAAACCTATATGTTTAATGTTGTTTTATGTAATTACAGCATTTTATATTAAATTTGATTTGAATCACACGCATTTGTATTGAATCGATTTTAAATCATGTTATAGAAGCTTTTTGGTGGAATTACACTAAAAATATAAAAACTGTGATTTTTTTTAATGTCAATTTTACGTTCAACTGTACTTACATGGTGCGTCCCAAAAGTAATGCGAAAAAATTCATAAAAAAACACTTACTGAAGATATTCACACAAAAAGTCAAAATCCTCAAAATAGCACCCGCTTGCATTGATACACTTCTGAAGACGGTGTTTCCAACCCTGGATGTCTTGTTTTGGAATGTCCCTCAGAGCCGATGTGACATGAGCTTGAATACTCTCAATCAAGCCCCTATGTTCATCTTTGATTGCTCCAAGAAACAGAAAAAAGTCCGCAGGAGCCAGGTCAGAACTGTAAGGAGGCTGGGGAACCAATGGGGTGTGAGCCCTGGCCAAGAAATTGTTAAGAATGAAAGCGCTGTGACTCAGCGCATTATCGTGATGAAGTTTTCACGTGTCCTTGATGTCGTTTCGGTGACGGGCGACAGTCCTTTTCAGTCTTTTAGGCAGGGATTCAAGTGAAACACCATTGCAATCGCTACTGGAAGTGAATTACATTATCATCAACAAGCAGTCAGTGATCTCCTCTTATTCGCCAAGTAGGCTGTGACGTTTTATCTAGCTCGTTTTTCATAGGCAAACGTCACGATGTTTTCATCAAGAAACGTTCTAATGTAATTCATTTCCAGTAGCGATTGTAATTTGCGATCACCTGTTTCACTTGAATTCCTGCCTTAAGAACTTCTGTTGTTCCAGTCGGTACAAATTCGTAGTGCACAATACCTCTGACATCAAAGAAAACAATGAGCATGGTTTTGATCTTGGACTTGCTCATGCGTGTTTTCTTGGGACCAATCAAGTTTCAGTCTGCACATCACTGACTCGGTCATCCCCTTACTTTTTGTTCACTTATTAGAATGTTGTCCTTGTGTAACGAGAGGAGGCGGCCGGAAGTAAAATTAATTTTCCCTTCTCCGTACTTCTTCCTTATGGTTGTCATAGTCACGGCCCTGTGGACTTTTTTCCCCACTTAGGGCCCTGCTCCACATCAGCGTAAAACGCGACCGAAACTGAAAATCCGGGTACATTCCTTTTTACGCGGCGTAATAGAGGACCGAAAAATTTTGCATTTTTAATTTATCCAACAGCCAATAGAAATTCATCGTGGGATGTAAACATTTCTAGCCTTGGCGGCCGCCATTGCTATACTGCATAAACGAAAGTGCATTTGGTAAATATTCAAAAGGAGAAGTGAGAAAATACCCATTACTTAATGATAAAAAATCAAGTGAAAAAGCAAAATGGGGGGCAACTAGCGAAAGGCTTAAAATAAGCTTTCAGTTGAGGCTTTTAAAGTCCACTATCTCGTTATATGTATCATGTCAACAATTCCTGTCCTTTGCGAGATTTTTATTATTTTATTCAAAACTCGGCGGGATTACGGGAGTCTAGTTTCTTGGCGAGATTCGAAATAATGGTGCTTCGGCTGCTTTACATTGTAATGGAACTTACAATTTATGACATGCTTTGCTAAGTTATTGATTGCTTGGCGAGATTGGAAATATATGTTTAATTCCGCTCGTGTATTTACTTATTTTAATTGAGCTTTAAAAAAAAAGATTTGACCTTTGGCTGAGTTATGGATCGCTTGGCGATAATAAAACTAGCTAATGTTGTGTAATAAAGTTTTAGTGAAATGTTTTGTGTTTTGATAAATACTTCCATTTTTAAATATAGCAAATTTTTCAAGATTAGCGATTCATTAAAGAGTGTGTAGGTTATTTTACGTATTAAAGATTTTTTAAAATTTATTTAAGTTATGGCTTACGTGTTTTATTTTTGACGGCGTATTCAAAAAATATATAAATGCTTCATGGCTTTGAGGGTCTAATTTATTTGGCAAAGTAAGTAGGCACTGATATTTTTTTTAGGTACAATAACAGCCATAATTTTGAAAACTCGATACGACCCCGAAAACATAGCGTTGCTATAAATTCATTTCGCAGAATATATAGTATAATTGCGAACGGTACGGAAACATTGTCTACGCGTTTACTCAAAAATATTAGCACCAAAGCCATTGCAAAATGTCCATTAAAATGTAAAAACTCAAAACAACAAATAATATATTCAACCATCAAATCAAGTTTCATGGCATCGTGCTGCATTTGCTGTATTTTTCGCCAAAACATCTACTCAACACTCCGAAGCTTTTTTTTTATCACCTCTAATGCTTAGTATGCTTTCTTCAACAGCAAAAAAAAAAAGCTATTTTTTTCTTGAAATAAAAAAAAACAACTTTTAAGATTTAAACAATCTATATATATAAAAATGAGTGTATGTATACTTGTTCTCTATACAAATCCACAGTTTGCGTCAGATTTTCATCAAACTTGACACAGAGGTTCCTTGATACCCTAGAATTCTCATAGGCGGGGTCTTGAAATTTTAAAAAATCTAAAATGCTCAAATTCAAGTTTTTTGTCAAAAAATGACCCTTTTATATAAGAATCTAGCCTATCTTTAGGCCTATTTTTTTAATCGACAAGAGCCTTTAGGTTATAAATTGATAAAATTTATGGTATTTAAATATTAGCATTTTTCCAACAAAGATTAAAATTAAAACAATGAATTTTCATTTCAAGGCTTACCTATTTCATTTTAGCATGAAATAAGTCAAAAACAATTAAACTGCTTTTTTTTTTCTTTTCGACTGATAGAGATAAACCTTTAAAGCGAGAAAGTAATTTATTTCTGATTTATCAACCTTTCTACCTCGAGGCTCGGAAACAACGATTAAGAAAAACATAAATTTTTGAATTGTAAGTATATTTAGCTACCACTCTGCAAAAATGCCTCCGAAGAAACGGAAAGCAATAGGACAAGTTCATCCTAAGGCAAAAAAACGTCCTGAGTCCTGAGGAGAGAAATCGAAGACTAGCGACAGTGCACATTAGAGATATGACGGCTAGAGCATTAGAAAGCAATGAGCAGCGTGAGTATCGTCTAAGATCTGAGAGATAGAGCAACTAGATCAAGACAATCGGAGACAGTGAGTCAGCGTCAGTTTCGTTTAAAAGAACAACAAGAGAGAACTACTACATCAAGACTAAATTTATTTATTCTTGCGCCTGAAGATGAAACTAAGAACGTTGTTTATGAACAAGTTTTGCGTTAAATTTTTATTAGAATTTTTTGAGAAGCTAAAGTTTTATATTAATACGCACCCGGGCATAAAGCTAGTAGAAAATAAATGCAATGCTTAGCGAAATTCACAAAAAATACTTGAATGGGAATTTTATAGCCAGTTTGGTTTGTTTCCGCTAAATATATCCGTTTAAAGTGAAAATAAAAAACCGCCAAGTAAAAAAAACAGGACTTGGCTCATAACAAGCTTTATCATGATGGGTAATTCCATGCCAACTAAATTAAATAACTATTAAAGCTCGGTTATTTGTTGCCACTCTTTCACCCAATCATATAATTTCGAATAATGCTTCATAATGAGGTATTTTTCCCATTTGTTATCTAAATATCAAATATCCAATGAAAATGCAAGAATTATTCCGTCAGATGGCGCTTTTTTTTCTGCGCAGAAAAAAATTCTGCCCAAGTGGAGCACGCGTCCGACCGAAAAAGGAAAATTTTACGCTTCTGCCCAATTTTTCTGCTTTACGTCGATGTGGAGCATGGCCCTTAGCTTTTGCAACAATGGTTAAATGCAAACAGTTAAAATTGCTTTGTGTATAAACTATTATTCAGATACTCATGATGGCAGGTCTTGCTAAAACAAACAATTTAGCACTACATTTATACTTTTAGAGAACGTGAAGAAATAACTGAGATATGAGGACATAAATAAAAGCGTAAGCCTAATTTGAGAAACATAAAATAAATGAAATGCTGTTGTCTTTGGTGCGTTTTCCATGGAGACGATGCAAAATCTTTAATATTGATACGCCTATTTTAAAGTAACCGAATATAGAACAAAAAAAATCAATAACCAGTTCATTACCTTTTCATGAAAGCATATAGAAAGTACTCATAAGAAGATGCTAAAAAACTATAGTGAATTCAGCGGGAACTAATAGTGAAAGCAAAAC